>JANHFO010009400.1:19726-43452 GCA_032468095.1 Pareas carinatus | reverse complement strand
TCTTTCTTTCTTTCTTTCTTTCTTTCTTTCTTTCTTTCTTTCTTTCTTTCTTTCTTTCTTTCTTTCTTTTTCTTCTGACCATCAAAAAAGATTCACTTACTTTACATGTACTTTGCATGTAATATGCAAGTAAAGTTTTTTTTAAAAAAACTAGAAACTGAAGGAATATATCCCATACATTATTTCAATGAGCTTTCTATTTTTCTATTGGAAGTATATATACAAGGGTCTGGACTATCAATATTTCTGATGCACATAAAAAATTCCTCTTCATCTTGCACCCTCTACAGTTTTTTTTTCATTTTAATCTTCCTATCCAGTCTCATTTGTTAGTTACATTGTCCTTTGGAGGGCTATGCCTCTTTCCATTTGGATCCAGTGAACAAATATACACATTTGCATTACAAATCATTCTGATATAGATACTGTAATAATCTTCTATTGTATTGGAGCTACAGGGTACAATTTCCTTCTATTTTTATTCTGGAACTATAACTAATAATACAAGTTGTATTTCAAACAAAATCTCAATCTCTTGTGTATTCAGGACCCCTCCTTTTAACATACTTCTACAGATGTAGAAGATGCTAAAAATATCCTCTAGGGATGGTCTCCCCATAACTTTCCAATTTTTGGAATTTGTTCTAATGTCTTGATGGCATTTAATACAATGGCCAATAAAAATGAGTCAGCATCTTCATCATCTAACCAAAGATTATCAGGAAGTTATATTTGTGTTGTTGCACAATCATCTGATTGTCTGGTAGCCCAAGATATCAGACATGGAGAAGTCTGCTTCACTAAGAAGACAGTAGGAAGTTGTTGCTTTGCACAAGAGGCTGATTTTTACTTAATTGTATACTTTACAAAAATAACGGTATTTTGAAAGTGGAAAAAAAGAAAAAAGAAGGCTCAACAGGAGTGATCCACCTAATAATATCCCAACTGATCCTTTATCAATGAGTCAGCCTCTGAGATGCTTTCTTAACATGAGCTGAAACTCAAGATCTTATTCTTAGAATAAGAAATTTGTTTACCTAGGTTGGGTGTACTGATTTTATTCTGGAATTATCAATAAGGTGGGATTGCTACTACCCTCCCTTATTTTCCTGAATTACCCTTTTCCTAATAAATTCCTTTTCCATGTCTAGAAATTTGGCTCCCTGAATTCAATAAGGCAATTTGTCATTAAAACTTTACCATGTGTAAGATCATGCAATTGCTCAGCTATCCTTGTGTTTCGAAATTTGCTAACATTTTATTTGGGGGCTCTGGCCAAGACCATCCAAAGTTCCTTTCTTTCAACTTTTCCTAGAACTCAGCATGGAAGAAGGGCTGAAAGGTTTCCCTCGGATAGGCAATAATATGTGAAGAGATTTGGCCTATCATAATTACTGTTTCCTGAGAAAATTTGAAAGAAAGGTTCTGCTAGTAGTATATAAATTTAAATTTAAACCCTCCTAGTCTGTAATAGGAGCTAAAACAGTGAAATGGTTCAGACCCTTTGATTACAATGATTATCGACCACTGGAGTTTACTAGTGGCTTTTCCTTTCCATTTCTTTGCATGAGGCACTGCATATCTAAGGGAAAATGTAAGAACAAATACATATATCGGGATACAAAAGCATTCAAATATTGATTTTAAGGAAGGTTCCGCATAAAAGTATATACAGTCGGACCTTGATTTAATGGAACCCCACTCCCACCCCATTTTAGTGGATTTTGGATACAACTGTATATTTCCACCGGGACATTTCCTTGGAAATACTAGGGAAGATTATTAATAACAATTTAAGGTGTCCTACTGCAGGGGTATAGGACTGCTGCTTGAGCAAGGGGTTGGACTAGAAGACCTTCAAGGTCCTTTCTAACTCTGTTATTCTATAATTCTGATTTTAATGTAAATTCTTATTATGTTTTATACTTTACAGCTTTGACTCTTACTCTAGCCTTGATATTACCGAAAAATCAAAGTATAAATGACTTTTATAAAATTATGTATTTTTTGCAGTATAGAGTTTATCAGTCCCAGATTACTTTGCATATGTCACCCATCATTACAATTTAAGATTGAACTTCCTCAAAATGATGCTTTCCACATGTGTTCAAACAACTCTCCAAATTATAGCCAGTTGGGAGTAAAGTTCCGATGAACCAGAATTGGCCAAACTAATGATCTTATTACCTGCCTAAATATGTGTCAGGGAATTATGCAGCAGGGATCCAAAAGACGTCAGAGCTGCTGACCAAACTTGTAGTTTTATATAAATAAATATATTTAGCATCTTTATTTACAGTAGATAAGATAGGCACATCACTACGTCATGAGGTAAATCGTCAGGTAAATCACAGAACAGCATACAGAGCACACAGAAGAAAAAGGAAGGGAAAAAGGGAAACTTCTCCTTTACACCCAGCAACCAATCATAACTTAAATTGTCTCATGCAGAAGCCTGCACTCTCCAACCAATCAATAACCACTGTGTTCTGGCCTATTATTCACTTTACTGTTCCAGCTATTAAATTAAACAACTTAACAGCAACATATAATTTCATATTTCACTGATATATTCCTGTATACCCAAAATACTACCATTACTATTGATATGACATCCTATAAATATTCTTTTCCTTT
Organism: Pareas carinatus; assembly: GCA_032468095.1. Taxonomy (NCBI): domain Eukaryota; kingdom Metazoa; phylum Chordata; class Lepidosauria; order Squamata; family Pareidae; genus Pareas; species Pareas carinatus. The sequence goes on along the minus strand of JANHFO010009400.1, from coordinate 40,815 downwards.
TCCTTTTTGGTCTTTTGTTTCTACCATTTTGATATAAGCCAGTCTTGAGGATGTGCCTAAAGGCACACAAAGGTGAGCACTACAATATACACCATGACAGAATTGGCAGTTCTCTTAATAATTCTGATGTCGCCTTTTTACTACACTCTTCTAGACAGCTTTATAAAGATCAGAAATGAATTTGAGAGAAAACACAAACTGTCCTCTGAATTTTAGTTCAATAGTGATTCATTTACAATGTATAATCTGAAACCTTACCACTTGGATTTTTAGGCAGGAACCACTTAAAGAGGGAGGATATGCTCTCAAACATGTAATTGTTCATGAGCTACAGATATTCTCCACTATTGCAAGTTCTGTTGCACAATGGAATGTGTGTAACTCATGAATGTCCCAACTGTTTGAATTAGTCTCTAATTCCTCCTTTATCCTCTCCCAATTGAAACACATTAAGGGTAACAAAGGCAGGAACAAAGGAACCTTCCCCAAATTCTGCTTTCTTATTAGGGACTATTGAAGTACAAGTCACCATCTCCATCAAATTTTGCCAAAGGTTACATTAGCTGGAGATGATGAGGCTGCAGTCTAACACAGTAGTTGCCAACCTGTGGCCTGCAGACCACTGGTGGTCTGTGAGAAAAATTTGGTGGTCTGCAGGGGCTCAGGCTCAAGCCGGCGAGCCACCGGAGCAGTGGTCAAAAGTGGAGCACCAGAGTGCAGCCTGCTGTAGCGGCAGGCGGAAGTGGAGCATCAGAGCGTGACCGGTTGCAGCAGCAGGCAAGAGTAGAGTGCCAGAGTGCAGCCCACCAGAGCACCACCAGCCGGAGCGCGGCAGCAGGAAGCGTGGCTTGCTGGACATGCATCCACAATTGAGCTCAGAATTTATGTTGGTAAGTGAAACATTTGTTATAAGCTTTTTTAATTTTGTTATATTAAATAGGTGCCTTTTATATTAATAAAATGGAAGTTCTCTGATCCTTATTTTATGATTGTATGTATCCTTTTAAAAATTTAATATTGGTGATCCATTGGGTTTCAAATTATGAATTTAGTGGTCTCTGAGGTCCAAAAGGTTGGTGACCACTGTTCTAGCCTCAGCATCCTGAACATCTCAGAATATCACACTATATCCCATGAGTCCGGAAGGAACCAAGTCACTGGTAATGCTACATTCCATTCCCAACCATGTCCCTAGACATGCTGGAGGACCTAATAGATCTTCAGTAAGGTGATATTTTTGCCTTCACTAAACCTGGTTTCTGCCTCATTCAACTCTGTCATGAATAAAATGAATGAATGAATATGGTCTTATTGCAAGCAGATCTTGCATTAACCATCAGCACCTTGAGTCTAGTGGCACATTCTCTTTTTAGATCAAACAACCATTATGTTCTCCTATTGCACTGTTCACTCCCTTTTATATTTTACTGGTAAATCAAGGTACCAATTGAACCAATCCACCAAAACAGGCTACTTAGGGGTAATAAAATCTAGTGCTCAATTCAACTCTCACTGCCAACTGCTTCCCAGGCTCTGAACAGAAGTGTTCAGAAGAATAAGAAATTCCCTAACTGCCGTTTAAAAATTAATTGGATCCATAAGGCTCAAGGGGTGGACTGTCAAATAGGTGCCACCACACCACAGATGTCTCAAGTGGCTTCTAATTGCAAGGGTACATGCTGTAATCTGATCATAACAATCCTTATTTATTTAACTCTTATCCGTTCTTGATGTTATATTTTCTTGTTTTTTCTACAAGAAATAAATTCCCACTATATTAAACATATTTTAATTCTCCTGTCATAATCAACTTTCATTTCGATAAAAAAGAGAAACATGCACTTCTCACATTGTTTTCTTTGAATGTTTCTTCCTTCCATGAGACCACATACTGCCTACTACTTATTATTTGCACATATTAAAAAGTGTCTATTCATTTTCACATTTTGAGTACACCTTCTATCAAAACACACAAATTGGGGACAATAATTACACCACATGTCTCTCATGAATGCAAACAGTTGTCCTCATTTGGTTTCTTTTATGATTTGCTGCAATTCTAAAAAAATTACCAGTATTCATTGTTTATTTAAAGATAAATGTTCTCACAGAAAGCTTAGCTTAATTTCTGGCATCACGAGATTTGTTTGGTCGAAAAAAGAAAAGAAAGCCAGTTTTTCCTAGAGCTTCTGATTTTATTCAAAAGCTCCTGAGAATTATACAATTATGGTATTTAGTGAAGCTCTAATTCAAATTCCTCCTTCCTCCAATTGTTCCTTAAGGACATACGTATGCTCTTATATATTCTCTACTTCAGAGAGCCCTATAGCTCCCACAGCTGGTTTCTGTGCCGCCCAAATACTAAGGCACCTGTTCTCCATCTTTTGCTTTCTATCTTATTTTTGTTTTCTATTGAAGATTATTTCTAGTATGCATTGCCTTCTTCACTGTTTTCTGATTTTTCACTTTCCATGACATGACATAAAACAAGTGTCAGGAAATTTCAACGTATTTTCAGTCTGTGTATTTTCAGATATCTTTCTTTAGTAGCTACATCAAAAACTATGAAAATAATTCACTTTACTTCTTAAATTCAAGGAGAAAGCAACTGAAAACAGCTTAGTGATTGCTTACAGTGAGAAATCTTATAAAGTGTCATGTGAAACCAAAGCTGAGCTCACAAACAGCCCCTGCTTTCCAATATCACTTTCTCCAGGATTTTTGATGTGATCTCCACAGCTATGAGATCAACTGAGCGGGAGAACCACAGGAATGGAAGCAAGAAAGACAGCAAAGATATAGGCACGTATTAGGTAAAAGTAGAAATCCTTTAAATTTTGAGCATGGCAATTACAAGTTACATTATAGTCATGTGTATAATATATATTAATTAAAAAATTAAATGCATCATTAGATGGACCGCTACTGATTATTGTGAAATAATAATTATTATAGTGTAAATTAAAAAACACCATAAGAATCTTGGAGGTTCATGGAGCATCCTCACTAAGGTCATCCATGAAACCTGCAAATCTTTATTTCTCTATCTAAAGTATGTATCACAGGTTTAACATATGAAATGCTACAAGCAAACACTCAATAAATGTTCAGAGTTTTTAATATACTTTAATGAACACTAATAAACTGTTCTATAAATAAGAATTATTCTGTCCTGTCAAGATATTTAAATTTAGATATGAGGGTAGATGGCTAAATTGAGTTTTAAGTTGTAGCATTCTGAATAGCACTCTTCCTCCAAGGGCCTAAGGAAAAGTAGGCGATTCCGGTTGATAAGGAGTAAAAAGACACAAAAAGTATTGTTTATGTGGTATACAGTTACCACTAATATATCATTAAAACTTTCAGTTTCCATGAAATTCAAGTTGCTTGCACATTTCAATGAACATTTTAGTTATATATTCTTATTGCTGCTGGTACTAGTACTAGGTGGACATAACATCAATGTCAAAGTGTTTTAAAGTAGATTATAAATTTAGACTGTTTAAATAATTTAATGATGGAAGATACAAGTACCATATTGCCAATTAGTTTCCTAAGAGACATTCTAGGAGTCAAGCCATCTTAGTCTATGGTAGTTAAAAATCAGGAATCTGGTAACACTTTTTCAGACTTTCAAATCATAACTTCATCCTAATGATGTAGAAGTAGTAATGCTGATGTAAGTTAAATGTGAAATAGTTTGTAACAATCATATCAATTAGAAATGGTAATGTATTTCAAGCCCATTATTTGTTAAGACTTTCTGAAATAATTTAAATGTTTGATGTTTGAGAGTTAAGCAATCTCTCATTCAAACCTGCTGGTGGAGTTTCCCTGTTCCAGAAGAGTTACTTTGAGAGCTTTAATGTCCTAAGTTAAAATGTTCCAGTGTTATTTTATCTTCATTTTGAATGTTGATGTCAAACTTGTGTCAATTTGTCATTTTGTGCAAAATTTGGTCTGTTTGTTCAATATAAAATTCAGGGTGGCTTTTCTGACAAATAGTGAAGTATATCAGATTAAAGGAAGAACATAAAAAAATAATCTCTACTCTTGTGTATTACATTTTGGAGTCTGTGATGATCTGTTGGTATAAATGTGAGGGCGACATTGGATTTGTTATCAGGGTGGTTCCATATTATCTATTGTTTGTATTGCATGTGAAAATCTGTTTAAGGCTGGGTGACTGACAATATTAAAACACAAGTCTGATATCCAGTGCAGATAACGGCCTGTGAATAGAAAATGCATTGTCATTGTCCAAAGGTTTTCAACCGAGGGCCCGTGGACCCCTTGTGATCCATGGCAGGTTGCCAGGGGCTCTGCAGACAGGTCAAGAAAAATTTGGAAAAAGTAATATACATGAATTGACGATTAGTAATTAGTTGAATTTGTGGGAATGGAGTTTGTCATATAGCAACAACATGCTTTGAGGTCTGCAGCTTGAAAAAGGTTGAAAACTTGCACAATACGGGTTATAGTTTATTAGTAATATGTTTCAGTGACTTGAGTTAAGTTGTAGATGACAACCAACAGTGTTCTATTGCTTTGTTTTTGTGGTCTTTTAATAGGTTCTTCCTTGGAATTGATCCCAACAAGGTTCATTCAATACACTTTTTTCATATTAAGGTCACTGATAGTACAGTACAGTACAGTACAGTACAGTATAGATACTATAGTAAATATAACTCATGCATAGAAAAGCATGCAGTGGCAACTCAAATACTTAAGCTTTTTTCTTCCTCTGAAAAAGATCACAATTTTTGTAACTGAGATGGATACAAGTAGTTTTAAGGTTTCAGTAACTGTTGATAAAACAGCTTTCCAATTATCACAGCCCTGCCAGGAAAAGCAGGAATGCATTGTTTGTTAATGATCACAACCAGGGGTCCATGCTTTACTCTTTTGTCAGAACTACAGTAGACCTTCCCTGCAGCTTCACCATTAATATGCCTGTTTCCTGTCAGCCTACTCAGAGATAATGTCATTTATCTCAAGGGGGCACAAGACCAGTCATTAGCTTCAATAACAGACTTTAAACATATGTGGGATGATGTTTTATCCTTTATCCAAGGTGGGTGATCAACAGTCAAGAATCTTACCTCTTAAGAATTAAGAAATTTAGAGTTTCCATTTTAAAAACAATTGTTTTCAATTAATATATCATTAATTTTACTTAACATTTTTAGAGTGTTCATTTCCTGGAAATGTAAGTAGACAGCTTCTATCACATAGGGACTTGATAAATGGTATTAACTCACTAAATTTATCCTTTGCGAGATTTCCCTCTCTCTTCAAAGTTCCTTTTTTTCTTTTTTGCCTCTGGGAAAAAAATTGATGGAATAATTCAACCACTTGCTAAGTAATGAGTCTTTTGAAAAACTGACCCTCATTGTGGTTGCCTGCTGAAGTTGATTATGTATTCCCAATTATTCAGTGTCAAACTAACCTTTCATTAAAAATACGGGTGGCTATAATATACATCATCCTTGGATTTTTTTTATTTTAACAATTTATGATTATGCTATAAACTTAAACATTTGAAATTTAAAAATAAAGGTCAGTCAATCAGTTTATTCATCTCTGGAAACTAGAAGTAACATAGCATACATTCCACTTTACTTGGAATTTTGTTATTGAACACCTCTGTGGTTATATGATATTTATACTTGGCAGTTTTAGCATTCTTTTCAATTATTGAACCATGAAATGCTGCTTACAAAAATAGCACTTGTATAGCTATGATTAAAATGGCTTAAAGGAAAACTGCTTAAAATAAAGAGAATAAAATTAATCTCAATACAGCTTTACATTTTTTTCTTTTTTTAACTGGGTATTTATAAACATTATTCATAATGGTAAACTCTTCTGCTATCTCATGTCAAACCAATTTGCTTTTCCCATTTGTTCACAATGAGAAAATCTCTTGAAATGTTTCGCTATATAAATACTTCTCACCATTCTCTACTGTTTCAGTGTTACTTTAACCTTGCTGAGGAATTCAATACAGAATGGCCCTTGTCTGAGGGGGTCAGTAGGTTCATAAAGACAGCTTTCCTCTTCACCTCCACTCACTCCCCCCAAATGTGGTCACACTACTAGACAACCCTATAGAGAACATTAAGAACTTTGAACTGAGCTCATTGTTAAGCACCCAGTAGTTATCAGTGTTTTCAACAGCTAAATCTCTTATGTAGTTTTCAAAACTGTTTGCTGTCAAATCACAATGGACTTTGTTCTTAACTACAACCCATGACCTTTCTGCCCCCTTTCTCACTCAATAATGAATAAATGAGTCCCAAATCCTGGCATTCATGGGCATAATTAAATACAAACAACATACACTTCCATAACCTAATGAAGTCAAAACATTTTCCAAAAGTCCACAATCCTACAACATGTTAAAGGAAACATGAAAAAGCTCAGGATGTGTACAACAACCAGTTGCAGGTTTCATGCTACAATAAATGTAATGACTACAGAGAAGCAATCTAATTCCAACAGAGGATTGCTTCGCATCCTAATAAAACAGTGAACAGTCCATCCTCGGCTCCTCTTCCTAAACAGCCAATTAACAACACTGAAAGGCATTAAATGATATTATATACGTTATACAACATTATATATGAAGCTATATAAAATTCTCATGCAAGCAGAAGAACAGTAGCCAAAATATCATAAACCTCCAGACAGCAAAATCTTGGGTTGATTAAATTTTTCTGTAACTTGATAGTTGAAATTTGGCAATGTTGAAACAGAGCAGGTTTTAAAATTCCAGCCCCTCCTGTCACATCCTGGCAACCAAACCTTTTCCTTTGTTTTACTCACTGAAACATGTAATTGGTATGCTAAATACCAAAAAAGGTTGAACAAGCACATAACCTCTGACATTTTGCAAACTTAAAAGAAATAGTTAGCAGATGCCAAAAGATTCCACTGAACATATTTTCACATGGCTTCAACAAACAGAAAAAAACTAAAACTGGCAATTCAGCAATATATATAAAAAAATGAATAGGAATCACACCACTAAGGAAGCAGCTTTTATGCTTTAACTGTCGTCTTTTTGTTGTTGTTGTTTAAAAAAAGCTCCATTCCAAGAAAGAAATCTCAGAGTTTAAATGTTCAGAGATTGCTTAATTTAAACAAGAAACAAGTTAAAAGACATTCAGATTTAAGTGTATAAACTGCTTCAATCACCCACTGTTGCCAGATCCACGCTGAAGCCAAGAAAGGTTTTATTTTGGGCTCTTCACCAATTTGTCTCTCAATAAAGGCCAATTTAATTTTAAGGGCTTTTTTCCCCCAAACAAGGCTGCCCTTGGATGTTTGTTTGTTTTGAAATCCTGCTTGAAAAACAGCCATATTCTTAGTTTTACATTCACATGAGTTGATTAAAAGGAATTTCCCTCAATAGCAAAAGGAAGAAGAAAAAAAACCTCAAGACAGTAAGCCAACATCCTCCTTCCAGAGACAATGGGGCAGCTCTGCAGGGCTCTAACAAGTGAAGCCATTAAAGTCAATATAAGGCAGCAGCAGTGGGTGTTACTGGTAATTCAAGCTCCACCAATTCTATACAGACCAGAACTGAAATGAGAAGTGTTCTTTTGGCCAAAAGCTACCCCAGACTGGTTTGTTCCTAGTTTACACATTACCTCATTTACATTACACTGGCTGAAATGTACTTGCTTGTGTATGAATTCATTCCTCATATAATTTCCTGTGCGACTGGTATGAAAAGGAACACAAAAACCGGGAGAAAACCACACCACTCTCTAATCTCTTGTTGCCATGACAGCAGCCTTTGAGATAGTGAAATGTACAGATTGCCAGCTAAACAAAATTGTTGAATGTGAACATTTGGCTGAAAGATTAAAAGGCTAAGGGGGTTACAAAAGGGCAGCACCTCCCACATTCCAGGCATCCACTGAATCCAATCAAATGGCTCTGACTCTTTAACCACAACTATTGTGAAGACTGGATTAGGGCAATTTATCAAGATAGTTAAAGCAGATTAGAGAAATACAATTTGAAGACTATTGGCAACAAAAGCAAATGCCTACTGTACTAAGTTAATAAAAAAAAACAAGCATGGGATTTTAGGATAGTTTTCAGACCAAGGAGAAATACTGTGCTAACCCAGAAGATAAACCAAATTTAGGATGTAAACTAAGCTAGCTTTTTCAATTGACTTAAGGGTAGCAGCAGGAGGCAGGGAGAGGAGGAAGGGAGAGTGTAACACAAATCATTCAAAGCCCTAGTTTGCAGGCGCTGTAACTAGGATTAAATTTTATATATTAAATGAGGTTTATGTGCTCTAAATTAATTACTTTGGCGATCATCTTTCAACCACATATTTTTGCAGCAATTTTCTGATGAGGAGTTGTAGGAGCCTAACATTTTCTGAAATATATTATGCAAATTCACCAAGCATCTTTGAAACCGCACATCTTCAGTTCTGTCAACGGTAGTGTACTAAACCAACCAGCTAAAAACTTTCCCACTTTTGGACATTAAGCTGGGAATTGTAAAAAAGAATAATGTCCAGATAATTGTATATAATCATGTGGCAAGAAATTACTCTGCATGGGAGTAGGGAGGGGCTGTCTTTTGTTTAAACAACCTGTGGAATTAATCTGAGTCTTAATTATAACCCAACAATAGCTCCCTGGATGACAAAGAAACCTTCTATCTTCTGGTACCAGAACAATTGGTGCTTGCCCTAAACCCTGCCCCAGTGAGCAGCCAAGACAAATCAGTAGCTGCTACTTCCCCTCACAATGCAAGGCCATTTATCCTTAACAGGGCACATTCTTCAGACTTTAGTGAAGAGGAAGAAAAACACACACATTTTTCAGCTATTCAACAAACAGGCAGTGCACATCCAGGAACTCTCTGAGAATGTAGATAAGAAGAAAAGAGACTTCTGGACAGAGGACAAAGTGTTCATCTATATTTGGAGATAAAGGTTGTGCACACAGATTTCAGGACAGTGTGGGCTCCCCTCCCCCACTGGACTTGCACCAAACAGCTTCCAAGCACACGGCATCATGCCTGCTGACAAAGCACGCCTTATGGCAGTTTCTGAATTATGTAGAGCGTCTTGGCTTTTGTACAAGAGGCAATAACTCTCTAACAACCCCTTCCCCCCCCACACACACACACTCACACCAAGATTATCTCTCTTAATTCAAGGAGCTAAAGGAGTCAAGAACCTGTTTAATCACTCCTCCTTGAAATCAAAGGATGGTGCAAGTTATCCAGATACCTGGAGAGACAGGATATCTCCCCCATCCCAGACACCACCACAATTTCAATGAAGGATGCACACAAAAGGCTTGCATTCCAAACAGCAAGGACAGCAGCCTCCCAACTTGCAAGATAAAACACAATGAAGGCAAAACCTGTCAGAGTGACAATTTAGATATCTTTTCCTAAAACACTCCAGCCAGATAACATATAACCCTAGGCCATAGGTAGGGGTTTCAGAAAAATAATCATAAAGAAATACTGGACAATATACAAACAAAAGCAGAGTTGTTCAAAGTTTATCAAAGATGAATGGTGAATTACTCCTACCTTTTCTGTTTTCAGCTTTTTTACTCTCCTGTGGCTCTCCTCCTCTTCCTCTTCTTTCTTTACCAAAATAGAGTTCCCCATTAAACCTGAATCTGGAGCGCTTTTGTTCGCCTCCCCAGCTGTGGAGGAGGAGGTACAATTGAAAGGGATGTTGCTCCCAGCACAACCTCCCTTGGCCCCAAAACTATACAAGTGCCCAGGAGCAGTTTGGCTAGAGTTGTTCGAGGGTCCTTGCTGTAGATCGAGTTGCCTGTCTTTCCTGGATTTCCCTCCATCTTTATCCCGCTTGGAGCCTCTGCTGGCTTGTGTTTTACTTGTTTTCTCCTCTTTATTTTTCCCACAAGAGGCAAGAGTGTTGTTATTGATGCTGGTGGTACTATTATTGCCATTGGTGCTGCCGCTCACACTTTGACCCAGTGCTGAATTCATGCCACCTGCCTCGCCTGGGCGCCCTTGGACTTCCTGCCTCTTGCCAGCACTGCTGATTTCAGGAATTCCATACAAGGCAGCAGAAGGCAGAGATTTATTAGCATCCTTCAAAGTTTTACTTCTTTTCACTTTTGATTTGCTAGTTTCTTTGTGTGAGGAATTCCCCTGAGAAGCAGGTGGCTGAACAGAAGAAAATTTTAGGCCATCAGCTAAGGCTGAGGTAGGATTAACTCCACTAGAAGCAAGACTCCCACAATCCTTGGAATTGGTGGGATTATTCATCTCAAACTTTTGTCTGTCTTTCTCCAAATCTGCATCCAAATCAATTATTAAATTCCCAACCCCAATTTCCCAGTCATCACCACTGTCGTAGGTATCAACTGTATTTGGATCCACACCTTTGCCAGCAGTGGAAGTGTTCAATGACATCCTGAAGATGAGCACTCTTGGGTAAAAATCAGACGAACTTTCTTTTGTAGATGAGGGGACATTCGTTTATCTCCGTGGGGCTTTTTAAACTGTAACTCTTCTTGCTTTCCTTCCCCAGGTATATCTGGGTATATACCCTGAAGTCCAGGTCCACCTTTTCCTGTGAGGAAGGGGAAAAGTCGAATATTTCTTGGCTGGATCTTATCAGAATACAGTCAAACTGATATTAGAGGCACATGAGAAAAGACACTCCATATATTAATTTTTGAGAGGTTTGTAAAAGCAAAGCCTTTGATAAATAAGCCTCTTTTTTACAGTTGCATCCCATCATCCATGATCATTTCTTAAAATGCCATGTGCCCAAAAAACAAACCAACAAAAAAACCCAAGCCCAAAATAACCAAACTCTTGCAGCATTTAAATCCACAAAATTCAAACATACCAAATGTGATTCTGTATCATTTAAACACAAAGGGGAAACTTCTCCTTCTAAAACTCATTTTCACCATTATTATTATTTTTTAAAATAATCACCACCCCCTTCAAGTCCTATGTCTGTTCTCTACACTGAATTAGCTTGTTTCTGTAAGGAAGAGTCACTGAGAACACCAAAATAACAATAATAAAAGTACATTCATTTTAAGATTTTTAATCTGAGGGAAGAAAATGCACCATTTCTATCTAAAATGCATTTAAGATAACACATCTCAAAGTGGTTCTAATGTCCACTTAGGTCACCTACTGCTCAGACTGTTAAATATAGTATTACTGACTGTACAGGAAACTGATTAAGACATACACTTTAAACGCTCTACACCAAGGTGGCCTCTAACCGCAAAGGAGTGTGTGCTTGACACAGCTTAGCTAAAATTATTTTAAAAGGAATCTTTTTTCTCTTAATGTCTGTGTCCAAATATTTACATACATATTATGTACATTGCTTACCTTTAATTCTTTATCATTTTTTAAATTAAGCCAGAAAATCAAAATTCTGTTCTTGCTGGTGTCAGCAAGAACTCAATATCCCACTTCATTTTACTTAAAGAGCAAGTAATCAAGAAGTAAAAACCAGCTAACATTTCGGGCAAAATAATCATCAAGAAACATATTTCCTTCCTTTTTGGCACACGAAAGAGGTTCTTTCCTCCCACCTTTTTTTTTTTGAAAAAGAAAAATATGGTTTTCCTTCTTAAGTATTTTGTTCCTCACAACTTCACAGGCTGAGATAGTATTTCACATTCAAAACACCAGAAGCCACAAGCACAAAAAAATAAATCTCTTTTTCTTCTTTCCTTGAACAAGCACCAAGATGTGATTGTAATAAAGAAATAAAAATTGCAAAATGTTTTCCCGTAACTTCACATCCAGTCTTCAGTTCCAGCTTCTGTAGCCATCCTGATCAGTAAGTAATGATTCCATGAAACAAACCTACAGGCGTCCGGTTGTTACAAGGCAGAATGTGCTAACATCGAGGAAAATTAGTGAAAGGGGGGGGGAGAAAGGACTGAAAATCTGGGCTGGATTCCGCCTGTTAGTTGGGAAGTGGGGCTTTTTTTCCCCCTTCGGTCCTCACAGATCTGACTTCTTGAACTAACTTGATGTGGAGTGGAAGGGAAAAGAGGGAGGGAATAAAATCGGGGGTCTGATAAACCAGTTATCAAAACATCTGATGGAGTGTTGAAAGAAGAGAGTCTGAAAATGAAGCAAATATTCCTAAGCAGAGAAAATGATTTAAAGTTTTTCGGGGAATACGTAGGTCTCTCTCTTTTTTTCAATTAAATACCAGTTCCTGGAGGGGAGAGGTAGTTTTAAAACAGATCACAGAACGAGCCATTCAGTAATTAAGCATCGGAAGAGATAAAATATGTGTCATTATTTTTAGAACCGAGATTTTGTTTGGTCCTCCCTCCTACCCTGGAAAAATGTTTCAGCCCAGCCTGGTTCATCTTTCGCATTTCCTTCTTCCCTCCTCGCCTTTCGGAGCTTGGCTTAGTATTTTTAATTAGCTGGTGTTTGGAAGATTAAAAAAAAAACTGTAATGAATTGTTGATAGATTGGAAACTGCAGAGTTGGTTCCCTGGAAATGTATCGGCGAAAACAGAAGAGGGAGGCGGGGAGGGGGATGGGCGGCTTAGTAGCAACCAACCACCTAAAAGGAGCGATTTTGTTACAGTTCAAGCTTTTCACATCACGTGAGGATCAAGGGCTCAATTGGTTGTCGTGAGAACAAAAAATGGGTGACAACCGTATCAAGAAAATACTGATCTGGTCTTTAAAGGGGGGGGGAGAATCTATTTCCTCTCTTCCTTCATCCTCTCTTCCCCTCTCCCTACCTTTTGAGGCTAGCGCAGCTACAAGTTATGCATCTGAAACATTGCTCCCGAGGAGTGGCCGCTCCCAAGATGAGAGGCGAAATGAGCTTCCCGGGTTTGCGAGCCGTCTGTTGCGGAGAGAGGAGGACGACGGCCGGCCCTTTCTTCGCCCTCTCCTTGAGTCCGGGGCCGTCAGGAATTCGTCAGAGACCCGCCATGAGGAGGAGGGCTTCGTGGCGGGTTTTTAAATGCCCCTTTCTCTTTCCAGCACAAAACATTCCGTGGCATTCAAATTAGTATTTTCTTTATTGGATCATGGCAGTTCTGTGGTAACATTTTTATTTTTGTTTTATTTTTTGCTATGGGCGCGGGAGGGGTACTGGAGCAGCTTTTTTAAGGATGGTAGAAAAACATCCACTGCACCCACAAGCACACGAACCTCCTCCTCTCCTGCCCCACTTTTAACAGCAGATTGTTTTATTTGCATGTGACAGGAGACAAGCCCCCCTCCCCTTTCCAAAAGGATCCCAGACTCGATTTTATCAAGCACTTGGGTGGCTTTAGGGCTGGTCTTTGAAGCAAGGGACGAGGCGATATGCAGACTGATCTTTAAGTCTCGTTTTTTATTTCCCCCACTTGGTCAGTTAAACCCCAAAAGGTAATACGCTTTAGCGCGCTCCCTCCCCCCCTGCTCTTCCCCTCAAGTGCACTTTCAGGATGATTTGTGTGAGAAATTGCAATGCTTTCAGCCTCTCCTACGTACCCTTTGGTGGTTTTTTTTAGTTTTAAACCCACCTACACCGATTTCTTTGCAATGCACCCATTTCTTAACACTCGCTCCCCTTTTCGTATGAAAGAGAGACAGATAGAGAGATAAGAGAGCTCTAGATATCCCCTCTAAGTGCTATCGATACACCACGCAGTCGTACTTACTGTATTGAATCGAGTTGACCTTTATCCTTCTACAAGTGCAATGAGTGTGTTTTGTTGCAGCCGATTTTTTTTTATTTTTGGAAAAAAAATTAATTTCCTCGACAGATTGAGGGGGGGCTTTTTGAAGAAAAGAGCACCAGGTTTCGTGAATCATTAAAGACTTTTCTAAATTGAAATTTTAAAAAAAGCTTGAAAATACAGAGTCTTTCATTCTCTCACGTGAGCTCGCTCTCTTACACACACTGCATAAATCAGCTGCCTTTACTGCACTACTGAACAGCAGAAATCAGAACTGGAAAGAGGCGAGAGTGCGCGAGCAAGCCCAGACTCCCGTACCTGAAAGGGACTTTTCTTTGTTCCCAATGCCCTTTCCCTTCTGTCCAATCAGAGGCCAGCTTTTATGAAACTGAGCCTTCTCATTGGATGGTGGCTCCTCTGAGCTGCCGGAGGGTGTGAGAAATGCGAACACACACGCGTATTTTGCAATTCTCAGCCTATAGGAGTCATCCATTAGGCACTCTTTTGCTACACCAAGATACAAATATTTCCTATTTCAATTACGGCATTAGCCTATACGTTTTATTTAAATTAAAGGCTCAGGTAAGGAGAGGTTAGGACTGCACCATATATCCCGGAGACGGAATATGGGAGACTCCCTCATTTCAGCGTGTAAGATTTGCGTGAGCTTGTAAAGCCACAACTAATGGCTTCCTCGTACGCCTTTCTAAGAACCAATTGAAAAATCTTACCGTTTCTCCAAGTGTGTGTGTGTGTGTTTTTAACCCCACTAAATATCTGCACCATTTGACTCTGTACGTAGGTCTTTTATGATATTGATGTGTGTTTCCTAGAGCTGAAGGGGAGACATTTTCCGAAAGGAACACAGCCCTCTCCCCCTCCCCTTTCTCCTTGCTTTGCTGGGTGTTCAGCCGACGCGCTGCGCGATCGCCTTTTCTCATCCTTCTCCCTTCGTTTTTCCACACTTTTATTTTCTGCTCATTTTTACAATATGACTTAAGTAGGGCATTTCGATTTTTATTATGGAGAGGAGTAACCCTTTTGTTTCCAGCCTGCTGATTTACTGCTGCAAGCGGTGAACTGGAATAGCAAGAAACCACTTACCAACCGCGTGAACACATGAGTGAGAACGCAATTATATTTTGGTCCCCCTTTCCCCGGTTAACCTCCTTCCAGTGAAGCACTTCATCAAGAATTATATTTTGTTGTAGATGTACAACCAAGAATGTACTAAAGCTGTGGTATATTCTGGTGTCAGAAAATTGCAAGGTCTGCACTGACGGAACCTAAATCAGCAGCCCTTCCCCCACTCTCTCGGCAGAGTGTTATTTTGTTCCGGACAGCCTATTTTACATACTTAAGCAAAACCTGAAATAATCAAAACGTTCAGTTGTTGGAAGATAGTGCTCTCAGAGGTCATGCTTAATAAACCATTAAGCATGTGCATGATAGTTAATAGCAGCCATTGCTTAGGTGGACATATGTGCTTTATAGCTTCTTTAGAACCTTGTAGTTTTGCTGTTATCTTTCATCAGTGGAAATCAAGAATGCGTTTTTAAAGAAATACTTGGACAGATACTGAGCAATTTTCTCCAAATGTTAAAAGTATAAAATTTGAAGTATGGGGTTTCAGATTGTAACAGCTTGCAACCAATTGTGTGGTTTGATATTTTGAGACCCAAGTACTCAATACTTGGTGCTAAATCTCTGGATGAATAAATATTGTGAGTCTCCTTAAAAGAATATATTTGCCTGGCAGGAATTGCATTTGATCAAATCTAGGGTTGAGCCACTTTGTGTGCTTATCACTGCTGTTGAGATCAAAAAGACTTAGAAGTGTAGCCAATGTACACATGCAATGCCCAGATATTCATGCTCACATCTTACACATTTGCCAATTGCCCTAAAACTGTTCTGCAAAAAGCATCCGTTATTGGGTTTCTTTTTTAATGTGTTAACAGTGGCTGGGACAGTTCTGCAGTGCCACTAAAATTTGGTACCATAGTTAATGCAGCCAGCAAATGTATGGAAGGAAGGGTATTTCTTACAAACACTGGTCATATGTCATTAAGTAATAAAGTGATTTTGTTGGATTTGGCTTAACATAAATTATAATCCAGTCATTTAGTTGGTATGTTTTTATTTTTTATAAAGTTTATTTTTTATATTTATGGCACAGAATTGCTTGTGATCCCCGCCATTGTGGCTTATTCAACAAAACTTAAAATTGTTAATGCAATGTGTGAGCTGCAGTATAATCTAATGACAGTAATGCAAGACTACATATTTACATAGAAATAAGTTCTGCTTTGTTCAATTGTGTACTTTGCATCTATGATGATGTAGACCATATGAAGTGCAGAATAGTCGTGTAAATTGATCCTAACTCATGCGAACAATTCATTGTTAAGTTGGAACACAGCCTACAATTTTGAATGCATATCTTAAAATTATAACTCCTATACTTCCTGCTAAAAGTAAGAACTTGCACCGGTAGATTCAGTTGTAAAATTTGAACCCTCCATCAAAGCAAACTGGATACTTGTTTGGGAAATCCCATGATTCAATACTTGAGTGCAACAAGAAGGGATCTGTTAGTTTTGATCCTGCAATATAATCTATTTTATTTTTATTTTTCGTATTTATATGCCGTCCTCCATGGATTCAGGGCGGCTGAGTCTATTCTTACAAAGAGAAATCTAATTATCTTTTCCCTCTACCATGCTCCCAATTCAAATGATATTTGGTATCAAAGATGTTTTTGCATAGCAGATTCTTGTAAGCTGAGGAAAAGTTGTATAACTTTATTCAGGAAATTACAAAAAGTGTAATTAGTGCCAGAAAACCATCTCTTTTACTTGGAGAAAGGATTAAGCAATTGAGTGACACTTTATATGGGATGTACAGTAGTAAAGGAAGTTAGGAGAAGTAGTTGTTAAGGCTGAGGCTAATACTATTTCAGGAAGAGCTGAGATAGCCAGTTCTATACCTATTGAAATGTCAGCAGTGTATTATGCATCCCAGTTCATAAATACTACAAATTCATCTCTCCCTCCCTCCCTCCTTCCCCCTCTCTGTCTGCATGTGTGTTTGTGTGTGTGTGTGTGTGTGTAAATAGATACAATAAATAGATGAATGATTTGAACTTAATTACATGATTTTATGTTAGTGGTAAATTGGGAGGGGGGAAACGTTAAGTGTAAATTTTAATATGGTTGAACTGAGGAGTATTCAACAGTTTGAGAATCACTTCTTGATGCACTTCAAATAACTACAGTATTTTAAAAAATGGAAGATTTCTTGCAAGTGTAGCTGTTTATAGAAGTGTAGCTGCAATATAAATAGAGCTTTTTGTCCCAATTCTTAGGTTGTATTCCCACATAGAGTGTCTCCAAATACACAGCAATATGCTAACAATAGCAAATCTTGGGAAATAAACTTTTGAAACAAGGGGAAATTTATTGGTGAAAGAAATGAATATTGCTATAAAAATGTTCAGCAATAAAAATAAAACTCCCAACTCCAACTAAAACCGCTTTGAAATGTTTTTGTTGCCCTGACTTTTTCTAACCTAATTGTGAAAGCACTGTTTTTACCAGTGCGTTAACTAAAGCTTGTAGATGAGACTCCAAAGAATTTTTTCAGTGGAACTGCCAACAATTAAGTCTTAAGATTGCAGTCTGACAATCCTATGTATGTGTACTCTACAACATGGTGTGTTCTGAAACTGTGCATATACCCACAGTGCATATAGAAATCGGATTATAAAATGAAAATATGCCTCAGGGTATTTGGAAGATGATAGAAAAGGTAAAAGTATGAATATTAATAAATGTATATTATGCAAATATAATCAGCAGATGATATTTGGATCTTTTTGTTTTACAAAATGATCCTAATTCTGGATAGAGACCTTTACATCAGTGACCAACACTTATAAATGAACTTCTGAAAACATTGTCCTTCCTTTGCTTCTCTTTTTTCCATGATGTTTTTTTCAATTAAACTTAAAATTATTATTATTATTACATTATTATTTATAAAAGAATGAACATTGAGATGATTAGGTATTTTCTTTGGAAGGAGAATTAAATAAGATAGAACTTAACTTAGGTCACTGATGGATTTTTCTTTTTTTTCTTTTTGAATAATATATATTTTACTTAGTTGGTTAATAGCCCCCATTTTTCAAAAGCAACCTCTTGTTTAGACATGTTTCACTTTAGACTGTTTCATGTCTGCAAAATTACAGTCATTTGCACATTATTATTACAGTGAATGGGAGACAGATTGTATTTAACACTGGGTAGGGGGAGGGTTATTATGGTAAGTGATCTTATATGGTCAGCACATAAATTCTGTCTGAAGAAAATTGCTTCTGAATAGTTAGTGTGTTCTTTCGCCAAGAAATGGTTACTGGGTGAGATTGCAAACATGCTTCTGCTTTATTTGCATTATGCAATCCTAATGTTACAGAAGGATACCCCATTGAACAAATATTTTTTGTAACTGAAACTGAAGGGGTGAAATAGCATCACTCCATCCTACCATATTCTTATAATTCAGAATATGGTTAATGGGAAAAGGGTAAGTGTTTTCAAAAATAAGTCTACTTTAATGGCTGTAGATATTGAATCATGCTGTTTTGTAAAAGGTGCAATTACCTGGAGCATATTAGCAGACCCATGTGGATTCTTCATATATTTAGCAGCAACATGTTGTTAATAAAGCAGGAATGGTTGTCTCATCTTATTATCACAAGGAAATGACAAAATATAGACAAAATAGAAATAGTAAAGCTTTAAAAGTAGACTGGTTATGTTCTTAGTTTTCAGGTTTTAGATCAGTACTTATATACAGAGGGCTAACAAAATAGAGATTATTGGGATTGATTACCAATATGCAATTAAAACATAATTTAGATATGGTAGTCATTAAAATATTTTTACCATTGCTTACTTGCTATCAATAGATTTGCTTGTATATAATGACCAACTAAAGTTTTTCAAAAGCTTTATTTCATATATATATATATATATATATATAAATAGAGTTAGCTAGACCTAAGTTTGTTCAAGACGGAACATGTTTAACTTTAGTTGTTTTTAACTTTGTCAGTATTTTGAATTCAGATCCTACTTATTAAAATGGTAAAGTGAAATGCAGCATTACTTTAAACACATCAGCGGGGTTTTAAAATGATTAATTTTTAATTGTCCCTTTTCTTCTCCTTTTTCTACATCTCCTCCTATTAATAGACCAAAGAATTATTGGTTGATTAAAATGGGGAATGCATTTACTTTAAATATGTTTGAAAAGTAGAATGACTTAAGCTAAAAGGCAAATATTAGAGGTTTTTCATGTACAGTTCACATAATATTGTGGTGCTATAAAACAGTAATTAAAACAAATAATTTAATGTGTCCACAGATTGCACCTCCTGAAATTAACATATATCTATACACATTTAATTGCTCACCCCACAAATAATCTCAAAAACTTTAATTCTTAATCAAGCAGGGATCAGCCAAGATTTTTACCTTTGAAATCTGCACAATGGCCTCAATTAAATGACATGTATACAAACATATAAGTATGTGCAATTGTCATCCAGAATTGCATATAATTGTGCCTTGCTGCCTGTGGAATAAAGATGATTGGTATGTGTTATTCTTACCAATTGCGCTTCTGTTAATTCTCAAAATTTCTTCAGAGGAACTTTATAACAAATAGAGAAGCACAGGACAAGGACAGCAAAGGTAATTTTAGATATGTAAATGAGAACCCACTTCGAGAACATTAGATTCAACTGGGATTATTAATATTTCAAAGAACAAAATAGCCTAGTTCTGCACTATTTAAAAAAAATTAAGTGACAAGTCCATCTTGCTTATTTCCAGTTGAAGGTAAGTGCACCTTCTTCCTTTCTTTAAGAATTTTTTTAATGGTTTTCTGTTTTTTATTCTTAAAAAATATTTGACTACTATGGTTGTTGTCCAAGAAAAACAAAAGACATTACTGTAGTAGAATTTGGCATTCAAAAATGACAAAGATGATAAACTTTTCAATTACCATACTTTTTTTCTGTATTTGCTATTCTAATCAATTTACATAGTTAGAGCTGTAAATATTTTGCAAAGCAGATTCAAAATACAACCATCCATGTTTATCAATAGGTGACAAACTTCCATCAGCGATTGCACTTATGAACTGAGTAGGTTTGAGTTTATTGCTTTTGCAGAAAAGCACCAGTGTAGATAAAGGAAAGGCCTTATTTAGCTAGAGACCTGTGTGATTCATTGTGGCTGTTGAAGATGTATTGGGAAAATAATGAGAAAAAACAGGCATTTGGGGGATAATTATATTAACCCTTTTGGCTATATAAAGTGATTAATAGTGTTGGGGCCAATTGTTTTAATTTATGCTTCTGTTAGATTTCTTAAAGAGAAAATTAATCAGAAGATCCACTGTAATAAACATAAGCTAGAAATATGCTTGTATTCTCTGAAGGCCTTCCATCTTTTAGAGTTTTGTGAATATGCTGTATAATCGTTATTATGGAAGAGTTCTTTGATAGCATTTCACTGGTTGATTTTCAGAGCCTTATGTTCAGTTCTCTGATTACAGTATATGCTTATTTATATAAAGTTGATAGGGCATCTCTTCTTTTACTTTATTTGCACTTCTAAAGAGTCTTCTATAAACAAATTGTTCTGAATCATAAAAAATCTGGGCACTATTTTAAATATAGCAAAATGGCAATGGTAAAGTATATTGGTTTAACTGATTGTTGTGAGCCGCTTAGGGAGAGACTGTTTATATGATTACTGCACGAGATAAGTAGCTATATCAGTTTTTTAAATAGAAAAGTGCACGTAGTTCTTAAAGTACAACAGTTCATTTAGTGACTTTTTGAAGTTGCAATGGCATTGAAAAAGAGACTTATAACCATTTTTCATACTTATGACCATTGCAGCATCCCCATGGTCATGTGATCGACATTCAGATGCTTGGCAACTGACTCATGATGGTTGCAATGTTCCAGGGTCATGTGTTCACCTTTTGTGACCTTCTGACAAGCAGTCAATGGGAAAGTCCGATTCACTTCACAATCATGTTACTAACTTAATGGCTACAGTGGTTCACTTAAAATTGTGGCAAGAAAGGTCATAAAATGGGGCAACATTCGCTTAATAAACATCTCACTTAACAACAGAAAATTTGGGCTCAGTTGTGGTCATAGGTCGAGGACTATCTATCTAACAGCATGCTACATATGCCTCTGTGGCTCCATGGAATTAATTTTTTTTTATTGAAAAGTTTTATACACACATACAGAATATAAAAAATAAGGTAAATAACAATCTTGAACAATTTTCCCCCTTTCCC
>JANHFO010009397.1:9862-21551 GCA_032468095.1 Pareas carinatus | reverse complement strand
TTTTGCACCCAAAGATGCGCTAGGTCTTATTTTCAGGGGAGGTCTTATTTTTCCACCGAGGCCGCCCAGAACCGGAATTCCGAGGCCTTATTATCTGAGAGGTCTTATTTTCAGGGGATGCCTTATATTTCAGTGAGAGGCAAAACAGTAAGTAGGTCTTATTTTCTTATTGTCTTACTTTCGGGGAAACGGGGTAGTTATCCACTCATATTTTATTGCATTTTTGTATCAGCATTATTCCTTCCTGTTTTCTTTTCTCAGATAGTGAGTTTAAATAATTCAAATCCTCTAAGGATTCATTCCGGAAAGTTTTCATTTTGGTTTTGTAGAAGACCAAGGCATATTGATAAAAATTGGCTGTCCTGATAACTCGATCAGTAGTTAGATGATTTGAAGTTGTCTTACAAAAAAGCCAAAACAGACAGAAAATTTCCCATTTCTATATTGAACATAGCATGACTTCTACAAACTATAGAACTACAGTATACAACAGCATGCAAAAGGGAGTTTTACCTTTCTCCAGAAGTTGTTTTAATAGAGATTATGAAAGTTAAACAAGGAAATATATTTCTTTGGAAATATGCTGCCACTCATCTATGAATACTTTCCTTTGCTCTCCATTTCCTTTCATGGCCTTATGCAAAAAGGATTAGGTAAATGCAAAATGTTATCACTTACAATGCAAACTTAAAATAATGTTCTTAGAGCAGGCCTGCTGAATGTTTTCCTTTTTTGAAATCCAGGAGTCAATTCCCTGTTGGCATTAAAAATCCCAAAACTTTGGACATGCTTTCTGATTTTCTTAATGTTAATTATGTTTTTTCGTGAAGAAAAAAAGATGAATAAATATAGTAGAAGACAACTTCTGAATCCCCCTCTCTTTCCATGACCAAGGCAGAGCTACAGTGCAATGAAGCCTTTGGTTTGATAATTCCTGCTGAAAACCAGATGACAACCCAATTTTCAATACTTGTGTGTTGTTGTTTTTTAAAAAGTCCTTTGAATACTCTTTGTATATGTATGCAATATTCTGAATTATTGGACTTCAGGCAGTGCATTAATATAAACTTAAAAATTTTCTTAACAAGTTTGAATAATCTGACTTACCAAATAGGTTACTCCTTTATTTTTAGTCAGACAGACTAAAATTAAAAAGAATTAAGAGGATCTGAAGTTGTCTTCTATAAAACCAAAACAAACAGAACATTTCCCATTTCTACAATGAACATATGATTCTATAGGCAAACTATAGAATTACAGTATATGAAACAACCTTTCTTGGCATGGAAATTAAGTGATGAACATCTGCGAACTATCTCCATAACAGGCCTCAGGGACAGAGTGAATGTTTTTCTTTTTAAAGTATTACTATTTAGTATTTATTAAATTTCTATACCGCCCTTCTCCCCAAGGGCGGTGTACAGCCGGTACAACAAACATATATACAAATAAATATACGCGATTTAAAAAACAATTAAAAAAATATTTAAGGTGGCTGAAAGTTAAGAGAAACCAATATTAAAACCAATTTAAAACCAAATTAGAATCCAAAGTATAAATGTTAAAAATTTCCCAGGGGGGCTAGGCCAAACCAGCCTGACTGAAAAGGTGGGTTTTTAGTGTATGACAGAAAGCACGGAGGTCGGGGATAGTTCGAATCTCAGGGGGAAGTTCATTCCAGAGGGTGGGTGCTGCCACAGAGAAGGCTCTCCCCCTGGGGGTTGCCGGCCGACATTGTCTGGCCGACGGCATCCTGAGGAGGCCCTCTCTGTGGGAAGGAACCAGACGGTGGGAGGTGTTAGCTGGTAGAATGTGGTCCTGTAAATATCTGGGCCCTAAGCCATGGAGCGCTTTAAAGGTGGTTATCAACACCTTGAAATGCACCCGGAAGCCCACCGGCAACCAGTGCAGCTTGCGCAGGAGAGGGGACACATGGACACTGCCCTGGGCCCCCATGATCCCCCACGTGGCCGCATTCTGTACCAGTTGGAGTCTCCGGATGCGTTCCAGGGGGAGCCCCATGTAGAAAGAAATAAAAGGGGGGAGGAGAGATACAAACAATTGTAACCATTGCACTTACTTGGCATATTCCAAGGATGAACGTAGCACCTTTAAAACTACACAGAGGCTGAAACCAAATAACAGCATTTTGTATAATAAAGTTAAGCAATGGTAATTAGGCCGTGAGTTATTGTACCCTATTCTGCTTCAGGAGATGTGCGAAGTATATTATTAAGCTAGAAATAGATGTTCATATAATTTTCAGAGAAGCTGATGGCAAGCAGTAAAATCATAAAAATCTAATGCATAGTAGAGGGTACTAAATTGTTTATAGCTTTTCTGCAAGTCAAATGAATATGTAGCATGTGGGATCAACTGGGATATTTTGAATATTGACGGCATGTAAGGAACACCCTTAAAAATGGCTTCTGAAGTATGTCCAGTCATAAAATGGCTATCATTGGCTAGGTGTGCATTGCCATTTTTCCCTGACCAATTTTTATCTTTTTCTGTGCAGATCATCATCATCATCATCATCAAGTTGCCAAAATCATAGATTGGAAACTTTGCCAGAAGTTTGGGTTTGAATGCAGCAAAAATTACTGGGAACACTAAACTGACAAAGTTCTTGAAATGAGCAAAGTCAAGATCCTGTGGGACTTTTGGATCCAAACAGACAGACATCTGGTCCACAACACACCTGACATCACTATTGTGGAAAAGAAAAAAGTCTGATTCATCGATGCACGTGTTGAGGAAAAACAGCTAGAAAAACTAACAAAATATCGTGATCTGCAAATTGAAGTTGAGCAACTATGGAGGAAGAGATCAGTGGTTGTGCCAATAATAATAGGAGCCCTTGGAGCAATCCCCAAAGGGCTGCCTAGAAAGATGGACATTCTATAGGAAAGACAAAAAAAAGTCTGGATAGTTGATGTGGCAGTGCCTGGAGACAGCAGAAGAGAAGAGAAAAAACTGAAGGAGATCACAAAATACAAAGACCCACAAATAGAACTAGAATGCCTGTGGCAAAGGCAGGCAAGGATAGTCCCAATAGTAATACCGTGTTTCCCCGGAAATAAGACACTGCCTTAATTTTTGCACCCAACGATGCGCTAGGTCTTATTTTCAGGGGAGGTCTTATTTTTCCACCAAGGCCGCCCAGAACCGGAAGTCTGAGGCCTTATTATTGGGGAGGTCTTATTTTCGGGGGATGCCTTATATTTCAGTCAGAGGCAAAACTGTAAGTAGGTCTTATTTTCGGAGGATGTCTTACTTTTGGGGAAACAGGGTAGTTTAAAAGTGAGAGTTTTGAGTTACTAGATTATATGTTTAGCTTGTAGTCTAATCTTTCATAAGATATAAACTTTAATTGGATTTAAACGTAGCCCAATTATGTATATAGGTTTAATATAGGACATAGCTTTTGTTTTCGTATTACTCTGAGCATTGCAAATACAGTAGAAAAAAATTAGCAAAATAATGACAAAGAAATGTTACTAAACATGTGCAATTACTGAAATGAGAAAGATAGCACGCAACACCTAGAGCAGTGATGGTGAACTTTTTTGAGACCAAGTACCCAAACTGCAATCCAGTTTCCACTTATGTATTGCAAAGTGCCAGCATGAAAACACGCCCCTGCAACAATACCACCCCAGTGATGCCCTCCCATGACAATCCCACCCGCCTTCAGCTTCTTCTCTGGGGGCAGCGGGACACTAACCCACTTCCGAGGCAGCTTCTCCAGAGGAGGTGGGCCTCTCACCCACCACCCATGGTCTCTCCTCCGGCTTAGTTGATTTTTTTTTTTACTTTCCTGGGCGAAGGCGTGCATGCCAGCAGAGAGGGCTCTGTGTGCCGGTTGTGGCACACATGCCATAGGTCCGCCATCATTGACCTAGAGTCTTTCAGTAATGATCCAATACCAAGACAGACAAACTTTGAATCAGGCAAGCATCTAAGCTGAATGTCTGTGAGGCCTCTTTCTTTCTTTCTTAATTACAATTTTTCTTGTCCCATTTTCCAGCTTAATATTGATTAGTTGAAAAGAATTAAAACAAAAACTAAAATCATGTGTAGTCATTTAATCAATTCATAATTTTAAAAGGCCCTGGGGTGACACTATTTGAGATACAATAAACCAGATAACTGCTAGACTGCAGCAAAAAGAGTTTTCTGTGCAGTATATCTCTATTGTCATTTAGTAGTCAACTTGGAGTTTTATAACCTAGATATGGTAGTTCTATTTTAAGATGAATTGCAAATAAGATCTCTTAGGATTTGAAACAATATGTATTTCTTTATCCTGAAAAAAGCTTCAAAGTTTTATTTAGTGGTTACTCTTAATTTATTTAACTTGAGCTTCCACAATTAAAAACCTTTAAGACTGTTATAGAAATCCGAGCTATGTTGGGAATTTTCAGAAACTACAGTACAGTCACAGCACTGCTAGATGCAACCTATCATTTAAATGTGCTTACCTTGGTATCTTAAAAGGTCTTAAGAAAAAATAGCCAGAATATATAATAACTCAAGTAAGCAATTCAGAACAAATAAAACTATATACAGATATTTTCCTGTCAAAGTAACTTTCATGTATGTTTTACAATGCAAAGCTCTTAGAAGCCAAACTCCAGAGAACATGCTTTTAGAGCTTCTGAATTACCTTCACATTTTTAAAAAATGAAAACAAGTATATCGACCAAGTTAGAAGCAAATAAGATACCCATTTCACCAACAGATACTTATAGTAACATTAGGATCTTAGATATTTCCAAATGTTAGCATCTTCATAAAATACAGGTAGCATTAGCCTTCAAACAGCCTACTACACTGAGGGAAGAGCATAACAGAAGATAATTGGCAATCTCTCTATAGGAAAAAAAAGTGAGGGTGAACAAATGAAGACAACAGGACAATGACAAGCCAAATACGATATCTAGAAGCTTCATCCTGCAAAGTAGCATGGACATATTTCAGGGAATTGAAAAGATGACTCCCTACTATTTACATATTAGGTATACAGTAAATTAGCTAGACACTGAAGCAAGGTATTATACTGTAGTTTCTTTCTAGATCGCGACGCCATGCGGACAGTCACTCAGGCACTCGTCACGGCCCGCCTGGACTACTGTAATGCTCTCTACATGGGGCTCCCCTTGGGTCGCATCCGGAAGCTCCAACTAGTACAGAATGCGACCGCGCGAGGGGTTATGGGGGCCAGTGGTAGGGCCCATGTGGCCCACCTCCTGCGCGAGCTGCACTGGTTCCCTATGGGCTTCCGGGTGCACTTCAAGGTGTTGGTGATGACCTTTAAAGCGCTCCATGGCTTAGGACCCAGCTATCTATAGGACCGCATTCTGCAAGCAAATACCTCCCACCGACCCGTTCGCTTCCACAGAGAGGGCCTCCCCAGGTTGCCATCGGCCAGACAATGTCGGCTGGCAACCCCCAAGGAGAGAGCCTTCTCTGTGGTGGCTTCCACCCTCTGGAACGATCTTCCACCAGAGATTCGCATTATCTCAGATCTCCGTGCCTTCCTCTGCACCATAAAAAAGCATCTCTTTACCCAGGCCGGTTTGGCCTAATCACACCTTCCTTTCGCTTATAAATTGATATAAATTTCACATTTTTTAAATTTTATACCCGGCGACAAATTGTTTTATATTACGATTTTTTTAAATTTCAGCCACTGTAACTATATTTTTAATTAATTTTCAAAGATTGTTTGTATGTCTGTATTGTTTTTAAATGGCTGTACACCGCCCTCGATCCCTTTGGGGAGAAGGGCGGTATAAAAGTATAATAAAAGTAAAGTAAAGTAAAGAAGTTGCTCGAAAGAGGCTAAAATGCATAGACATCTTGGTTTTCAAATCCAGAATTTATTTCTCTTAATCCAATGAGCTAATTTAAGCTTCAACTTCTGAAAACATATAATGCAAATCAATTAATCTATGGATACATCATTTGGAACATCTTACATAGAAGCAATTATAAGGCTCCTGTAAAGATACAGGTATTTAATCTCAAACAGCAATGGCCTTTTTTTTAGAGAGTACAGGTTACAATCCAATTTAAAAAAATGTAAGTATTAGAATCTTAAAATTAAACAATATTAATTAGTTTTTAAAGAATGTAGCACAATCTAATGGGACCGCAAAGTGAAGTAGCCCTTGGAATTGCTAGAAATACATAAACAATAACATAGTGGCCAAACATTAAAATAAAATGGCAAGGCATTAACTTTATGAAATTATGATTAGATTTCTTAAGATCAATGCAATCCTCAAGAGGCAAATCACTGACAACATAAAATAAATAATTAATATTGCTCCAGGATAAAAGCAACCCTTTGTTTGCACCTTCTGACAAAAATGTGGAAATGGGTGAAAACACTAAATTCCCTAGGATGTAAAATAAAAGGGAGTTCCTGGATAGACTAAGCATACTAAAAACTGCTGTAGTGAAGAAAGAGCAACTTTTTTCTCTTGCTGTTACTGGGCAATTCACAATCCTACTAAGCTCCAAAGCTTAAAAATAGTTTAGCAAACATACAACACTGGATTTACTTTGGCAGTTCTCTTTTTGACTCATTTATGGGATGATTTAACACTACTACACCCTGCTTTCTCTTCACTGTTTTCTGTTACACCTCAATAAAAGAGTTTACTTAGGTTGGTCAGACAACTTTAAAAACGGAAAGGAGAGGAGAAAGGGACTTTGAAACATGATCTACCAAAAAATCACTAAGCATTAAGAACGCTCTATTGATCTACAGATTTCCTGATGAGAATCAAGCTAACAATTCCATTTAAGAAGTGAATAGTCTTTGTTAAATAAACTGGTCTGGTAAAACAATGAAATTAAGACATATAACTATCCTGTTACAAATCCTATCATCATATACCACCCAAAAGCAAGCACATGGGACTTGGGGGGGAAATTAATACAAAGGAAATAAAGAAGCACTGAAAATACTTTGTAAATATTAAGTAGAAAAATTATGGAAATAGCAAACTAAAAGTTGGAATAGGGTGGTGGGAAGCGTTGTGCTTTTGTTCTCTCTCACCCTCTTAAGCTACATATCCATGGAATCTTTTTATCTAGGAGAAAAGGCCTAATTTATCTATGCATTTGGTAGTACAAGAACCTGCTCTAACAATCTTAGGCTTGATTCTCTGCAAATCTTGACTAATTTGCTTCAGTCTGCAACTACAAATATATTGGAGAAAATTTTATTGACACCAATGCCTTAGTGCCACAAAACATAACGGTTTTAGCAGAAAGCCAGACAGCAGTGTGGAAGGATCAATTTCTTATTTTAGTCCATAGCTTTACTTTATTGTAAGAAGTTTGTAGACCTTTTTATCTTTCTTTTCTATCCATTTCACAGCAATAGCTAGTAATACTATTTATTGTCAGACTTTATCTGCTACAAGCATTCATTAGGTCTCACTTTCTAAACAATGTTAGCAAGAATAAAGCAAGTTTACTAGCAGCTACAGCCCCACAATGAACACAAGAATAATAAAATGTTCTCATTGCAGGTAGAACTTTTCACAATGGTTGTACATGATGTTGAGTTGAGATATAATTTTACGGCATCTGTAATGCTTCAGATTCTTGCTTTGAACAAGCAGGAGCACAGACATAGCTGTTAAAGCAGATCTTTGTGTGGCAACTGCAGAGAAAAGTCATATGAACTTGGAAAAATTCCATAGCAAGTGCAATTTTAGTTAATTCCATTACCAAATTTTATGAATGTTAGATTGAACATACTTAATGCTGAGAAAACTGCTTCTTAAAAAATGTAAGGCCTTTGCTGATAATCATTTTATGAAATCACTATTCTTTTTACAACATTGTTTCAGCAACCTAACAGTGTTTGTTTGTTTGTTTACTTGTTTGCTTACTGTTTATGAAGCATTTGTAGTTCTTCACTCATAACTGACCCTAAGTTGTAAGGTTGGGAAAGAATAATTAAATTTATACATGGAATAATATGTGAGCTCCCATTACTCGCTCCAGCTTCTGCCAACCCAGCTGTTGGAAAGCATGTAAAACTGCAAGTAGAAAAATAGGGACCACTTCAGTGAGAAGGTAACAGCACTTTGTGCGCCTTAGGCGTTTAGTCATATCAGCCACATGACCACGGCGACGACTTCGGACAGAGCTGGTTCTTCGGCTTAGAAATGGAGATGAGCACCATTCCTAGAGTTGGACATGATTAGCATTCATGTGCAGCGGGTACCTTTACCTTAATATTTATGCAACCATATCAGAATTGACAAAGATGTTTTTTCACTTCCTAAAGATGCTTACCTGCACTTTTTTTAAAGCGACTGGCACACCATCCAACAAGCATGTAGCTCTATAGACTTCACTAAACTGTCCACGGCCGATCTTCTTTTCTATCCGAAAATTGGCTAAAGTATTGTAGCCCATGTCAGGTCGTAAGGCTTTCTGCAGTCCAAGAAGCAAAAACAAACAGTTAAATAAACCTTTTTTAAATTTCCCCCCAATAGAGTCAGCTGTTCATTAAATTAACTCCAGAAAAATAAATATAGGAGGAGATATTCATGGAAAAATAAAGCATGTAGTGGCGGGAACAAGGAAATACTCTTTCTTGGCAGCTATACTGAAGTGGGTACTTGAAAAACATTAAGCAATGTTTGTTCTGAGTTTGAAATGCTCACTTGAGAAATGTGAATATTATACAAACTTGAGATGATATATCTAATTTTAAAAATGAATTCTAAGTGCCGATAATTTCCCACTTAAAGGTCTACAATTCTCTCTTTTTAAAACTGACAAGCAGGTCTGTGTTATCAATGGAAGGTTTGATACTTGCAACATACTTCCAGGTTCAGTTTAAGCAATTAGTTTTGATCTTCAAAGTTCTAAGAGTCAAGGATTATGGTGCTGAACAGATGCAGAGAAAGGGAGTACAAGTTTCAAATCAATAATTTTGTATACTGGATAACCTCAAGTCAGTCTCTCTCAGCCCAATTATGTTACAAGGCTGTTCAAGTATTTGATAAGGATATAGAATTTGTTAGCCAATACAACGAGATGCCATGTGAAGTGGTAACTTCTTATTAATTGGAGGTCTTCAAACCAAGACTATGCCATTATGTTTTAAAAACTGCTCTAGTGGTTCCTGCACTAAGCAAGGGCTTTGTTTAGATACTTCTAAAGTTCTTTCCAACTCTATGGTTTGATGATAATGTATCTTTGACAGCTACACATTACATTTAAAGGCAACATGGAAGGTAAAGGTGCCTCTTAATCCATTCCTTGCTATTTGCCATGTTGGGTGGACTTAGTGGAAACTGAACTCCAAAATAGTTGAGGGTGTCAGACATGTGCCTGGTTTGGATATGTCTTTTAAATATTTCCTTTTTTATATGTGGATATATATATAGTATATGTGTCTGTGTTTGTGTATACACATACAGACTTGTGCAAATTGAGGGGGACACATATATGTATTCTACGTTGGTCTATCAGTCAGTTTAATAATTGTTCATATAGGTCTTACATTCAGAAGACAAGTTTCCTACTGGCTACAGCAGATGAAGAAGAAAATATGAAGGAGACATAGAACCCATGCATGGCATTTCATTACTCCAGAGAAAAACTAAAACTTTAACTCATTGCTGATGTAAACACATGGAAGAATATGTACTGAACCACAATCAGAACCTGTGTGAAAACATCACTAAAGAGGTCAGTTTACTTACTATACTGTTTTAAACAAAATCAAGAAGATGAATACAGTATTGGAATGTACAGTTTTCCTCCACTTCCATTCTATTGATGTTCTTTTACAATTTTCTACTTAAACAGACTCACGCTTGATTAATACACAGCTGACATTTTATATATATAAGGCAAGACAATCAGTAAAATAATACTCCAAACTGTACTCTATATAAAGAATATAATATGTATACAGTATATTATACTGTATAATGTTTGTACATTAAAGTTTTACAGATTTATCCACTAAATACAATAGTCTAAATTGAAATAAGAACAAAAAGAATCTGGAGAGAGACAACAACTTTCTCATTTCTAGAATTCATATTTGATTTTTTTTTAAAAAGCATTCCAATTCAAAATGATTTGGGAACAAAAATACTCCACTTAAAAATTCAACAGCTGCTAAAACTCAGCTTAGACTTTTGACTCATCAGTTACTCAGCCCCACAATCAAACATATTCGCCAGATGAAGCAGAGTCCAAACATGGAGATGCTTTGATAGGAATGGCAGTGTACCAATTCAGGAAAAACATATTTCAGGCGCCTGTACAAGTTTAATGAGTTCAGCTTTAGCAGTTAGAGAAAAACATTCGAAGTTGCGGAGTGCTCTTATTATTCAAATGCTCAGGCTACAGAGAAACGGGATGTAGCTTCATTAAGTTTGGAGTATTTCTGTGGTTGTTTAACCAGCATATATTTCAAAATTGGAATAGTGAATTGCATCTTCTGTCTGCACAGCAACTTGACAAACATTAGCATGAACTATTAAGGCAGTGTGACAGCCGCATGCTGAGAGCAAAGTCTCCCTAATGTGTTTTGGCATGCAGGTTTGTAATCACACATTTACATATGCAATGACCTACATTTGCATGTCAGATCACACACTGTCTGGCTTTATTAAGACCGGGCACTTCTCTGTATTTGGCGGCCAGAGTGGCGAGAGAGGGCCAGAGGGTGGTGGGGTTTTTTGGCAGCCGAGAGATGAACTGCCACTGAGAATTAGACTGAGATAGCCTGAGCATTAGACACTTCATTAGAGGTAATCTGTTTAACAGTGGGCACTGTATGTAAACTTCACAGCCCATTTGCAGCATCTTCTCTGCCCACCCAACCCCAGTGGTCTTCCTTCAAAGGGCAGTGTGGCTGACTGACAGCTTGTCTCATCTGCTCCCTTGTTCTGTCATACAATTTAGACACAGAGACCTGACATGAGAAGCAACATAGCTGCACATCCCCAACTATATACCGGGACTCCCTTCCAGACATAAAGGAATTTGGAAAAGGAATAAACTCATGGATAATAGGGCCATCAGTTGGTCAGAGAACATGCTATACTGCAATGATTAGACTCCAATGTAACCAGGCTTTTTTTTTAAAAAAAAAAGATGGCAGTATCTTCTACAGTGTCTAACAAGGGCATTTGGGGTTGTTGTTTTTTTCAAACAAAGCAGGAATTCATGCACTGAACTAAAATGACCTATTTTAACTCATCCCTGTGTTCAAAATAAACCCACAGTTTGTCAATGAGGTAAAAGAAGAGATTTACAAGAACACATTCTCAGTCTCCTTGCCTTTTTTGGCACCAATTCTTCCCTCCTTTCCTTTGTCAGTATACAGCAGTGATGGTGAACCTATGACACACGTGCCAGAGGCAGCAGTTGGAGCCCTCTCTGTCGGCTCTCGTGCCGTCACCCCAGTAAAGTAAAAAGAATGTTACTTAGTAGCAAACCTGTGGAATGCAGGGTTTCCTTCCCCCTCCCTCTCTCCACTTTACCCACCCCTCGGCTCAGCAGTCCAACTGGAGTGCTTCCTGTCTGGGGTAGAAGACCGGGAGGGAAGCATAGCTCATAGCAGGCCACAGAAGCTAAGATAGGCTGTTGTGAGGGCCATGGAAGGGCTGCCCTTAAAAGTTGGGAGGGG
>JANHFO010009396.1:0-10915 GCA_032468095.1 Pareas carinatus | reverse complement strand
GCTATTGAAGGAGAAAATGAGGCAGCAAATCAAAGAAAATAGGTATGCCCTTCACTGACCGGCCTTATTTCTGCTTGCCTTGTTTGAGGTCATCCTGCTGGTTGACCCCCGTGGAAAAGCCCGCTGCCGCCCGGCGGGGAGCATGAAAAAGTTGCTGCGGGGGCCCGTTTGGGCCTCCCTGGAACAGAGGTTGGGTGTGGATGTCCACCCAGGTCAGCCCTGCTGCGTGTGCAGGTCGTTCTCAACTTGTGACCAGTTGCTTAAGGACCGCTCAAAGAAACAATAGATCTGAAATGGTGCTTTATGGCTTGTAAAGCACTGTTGCCAAGTGTCACACATGCACGCATCATGTGACCACATTTTGGACACTTGGCAACTAGCTCGCATTTACAGTTGCAGTCTCCGGTGATTGTGACCGCAATTTTCAAGATTTTTTGCTGTTTTTTGGCAACAGCTGCGTACGTGGAAGTCAATTAACTACCACATGATCCTGACTTGCAACCACATGGTCAACTTATAGAAATGGTAGAAAAATTGGGATCAGTCACATAGGTGCCTTAACTTATGACCACAATTGAGGCCAGAATTGTGGTCATAAGTCAAGGACTGCCTGTCGTTTTCACTTGTCCTTCTGGTGCTGTTTCCTATTGTCACCCCATCCAGCACCTTTCATGCCCTTGAGGGCTATTGAATCAAATCATTGTTTTCGTGGGTTTTTTTGTCTGCTTCTTTCTAGTATTGAACTGAGGGAACTGGAAAGGAAATTGAAATCTGCATATATGAATAAAGAGAGAGCTGTCCAAATTGCTGAGAAAGCAGCTCTGAAATATGAAAAAATGGTAACTATTTTTGTGCAATATTTAATTTTTGGACTCAGATGAAATAAATGCTTTGAGAATGTTGAGAAATGGCAGAAAATGTAACTGGAGAAATATTTATGGGTCAATATATAAAGAACACTGGTGCAGTCATAGTGAATATGAATGTAGATGATGCTGTGATGTCTGAGAACCTGAATGATTTGTAGGAAATCTTAGATTTTGTGATATAGTAGGGAGAATGGGTGTGGAAGTTAACTTCTTAGACAAAAGTAAACGTATCTGACAAGGAAAATGGAGTGAATGACTGCAATTTATAAGTAAATAGGAGGAAAACAGAGCAAGTAGATGAATTTGTGCCAACAGAAGGAGGATGCAGACATCTACCAAGCAATGAAGGAAGAGCAAGAGCGAGCAACCCAGACAGAGAACGCAGTTGAAACGAGACGCAATCAGGAGAGGTTGCTCTATCAGCAAGAATTGGAGAAACAGCTGGAGGAACAAGAGAGGCGGAAGCAGGCTGCTTACAGGGAGTTCCTTAGAGAGAAGCTTTTGATTGATGAAATTGTGAGGAAGATCTATGATGAAGATGAAAAGTTAGTTGATATTATGTTAAAGTGGCTTGGCTGAACTATTTGTACCTTCTTCAGTATGAATTACAGGTAGTCCTTGACTTATAACATTCAAGTGTTATTAAATGGTTGATAGCACTGAAAAAATGACTGATCCTCATACTTATGACCATCATAATGTCCCCACAGTTATGTATTCAAAATGTCAGCGTTTGGCAACTGGCGTGTATTTATAGTTGCAGTATTGGGGGGCGCAGGTCCTGTGATTGCCATTTGCAACCTTCTGGGGCGGGGGCTATCAACAAGCAAAGTCAGTGAGGGAAACCAGATTCACTTAACAACTGTGTGATTTTCTTAATGACTACGGCAAAAAAAGTTGCAAAATCACCAACATCCGCAACCCAATTGTGGTCAAAAGTCAAGGATTACCTGTAATATGCTGTGGGTTGAGACTTTTTGCTTCCTTTCAAAGGAGTTGTAGTGGCACAGTGGTTAGAGTGCAGTACTGCATTCTACTTCTGTTGACAGTCGGCTGCCAGTAAGTTCGGCAGTTCGAGTCCCACCAGCTCCAGGTTGACTCAGCCTTCCGTCCTTCCGAGGTCGGTCAAATGAGGACCCGGATTGTTGGGGGCAATATAATGATTTCTGTAAACCACTTAGAGAGGGCTATAAAGCACTGTAAAGTGGTATATAAGTCTACTTGCTACTGCTATTCATTCATCTTCCTGCTCAGATCCAAATCTCTCTCTCCCAAACAGGCAACTGTTGAGCTTCTGCTTAAATGCTCCCATCCCTGGAGCAGTCATAACAAACTCCAGTGTTGTGCAAATGAAGCTTTCTTCCAGGCCTCAGGGCCGGTGGTGCTTCCGTCCACACCCTTCCTTGCGTGAGGCACCTCAAAAACCTTTGGCCCAATTCTTCACATGGGAGAAAGCTTGGACTGTCTCTTAAGGCTGTTGCCTCTTTCCGGGGCTGCGTGGGGCCACACTAAATAGTTCTCATACTATGACACCAATCAGCTTTAGTTGGGACCTCTCCTTGTGGTGACAAGGAACAGTGGGACTTCTGGAAGAGTGATGTATGGCAATTCGGGATATGTCCATACCAGTGCATACAACTGGGAAGCTTTACAGTGCTCACTGAAGGGGGGTGGCAATTCAGAAGGGACCCATAGAGGGGCCGGCAAAGCTCCCAGTATAGATTGTCAGGCTCCTCCAGGTGCATTACTGAAGCTCTGCACTTTTCCCACAGGGCAAGGCAAGACAGGCTAGAGAAAAAGAGAACCACGCAGAAATTCATTGAAGAATTCAAAAAAGATCAGGCTCTGCGTAGGAGACGACAGCGTGAGGAGATGGAAGAGGAAAATAAAAAGATCATGGAATTTGCAAACATGTGGCAGGAGAGAGAAGAGAACCGGGTGGCAAAGATTCATGAAAATGAGGAGAAAAAAAGAAAGCTCCAGGAAATGGTATTGGCACTGCCTTTCTGTCCCCCAAATTTGGTTGGGCAGGAACTGTCTAAACTTGTCTTTCCTCTTGCTTGTAGCTCGCAGAAGTTCTGAAAAAAGAGCAGCAGGAGCGGGAGGAACTTGAGCAAATCCGAGCTGAGTTGCACTTTGAAGAACAGGCTGAGACAGAGAGGAAGGAGGAGATGGTAAATGCCTTTGGCTCAGTCCTGAACTGGTAGGGGGCGGGGTGGGGGGCAACAGGGAAAGGGGGGTGTCCGAGGCATGCTTCCACAAGGCCCTCTGGCTCTGCTCTTTGGACTGGGGGCACGAAAGGTTGCTGGAGCCGATCTTTTGTTCCATGCGCAGGAAGAGCTGGAGAAGAGGATCAGGCAGCGCATAGAGCTCCGGAACTCCTATGAAGAGCAGCTGGCTTCAAGGAAGGTGCTGCTGCTGGCCTTGAAGGAAGAGGAGGCGGCCTTTGGCCAGGCCATGTTAGCCAAATTTGCAGAAGATGACCGTATTGAGCAGATGAATGCCCAGAAGCGAAGAATGAAGCAACTGGAACATAGAAGAGAAGTGGAGAGGCTGATCCAAGAACGACGCAAACAGGTCATCGCAGACAAAGTAAGCTGGACATCTTAAAGTGACTTCTAGAACTGAGGGGCTGTGAAGGTCATTTAGTCCAGTCCCCTACTGTGCAGGCTCTGTAACTGATGAGCATCCAGGCTCTGCTGGGAGAGCTTGAGGGGGGTGCACCACTTCATATTCCACAGGTTGATAGATCATGCCCAGAAGTGCCTCCTTCCTAGTTGATACCTGCTGTTCGCCGTCTACCCCTGGGAATACGGAACACACTCATTCCCTCTTCTGCGTACGAATATTATGATCACATTTCCCCTCAAGCATCTTCTTGGTCAGCAAACATACCTA
Source organism: Pareas carinatus (assembly GCA_032468095.1). NCBI lineage: Eukaryota > Metazoa > Chordata > Lepidosauria > Squamata > Pareidae > Pareas > Pareas carinatus. The sequence goes on along the minus strand of JANHFO010009396.1, from coordinate 7,148 downwards.
GATCCTTTAGCCATTCCTGTTTCCACACCTCTTCCTCCAATCTATCACTGTCCAGAACTGCATACGGGACCTGAGCAGGGGAGAGGAAGGGGGCCCTCTGGCTTTCTCTGCAATAATGCGCTCACTATTGGAGTGCAGATTGCAGCCCGTGTTAAGAACAGCCGCCGTTTATTTGTCAGCCAAAGCATGAAACTGCTCTATGAGCAAAAAAGTTACACGCTTCAATTTTACAAACACAGGACCGTGAAATGGAAGAAAGAGAAGTAGAAGAGAGGAGGAAAGGAATCATTGCTGACATCATTGAGGAAGAACGACAGAAGCTTCTTAAAGAGCATGCGGTTAAACTGCTGGGCTACCTTCCGCGGGTGAGTTGGGGCAGCCCAGTGACCCAGCGGGGCGCTTGCTGGGGCTGGGATGGCCCTTGCTGGGCGCCAGAGCCCCGGAGGAATGCGGGCAGGTTCTCCGGCGCCTCTGCCACAGCCCTTTTCCTCTTCTCCTGGGGAAATCGCTTGTCCTCCTGCAGCTGGGACCGCAGTGTTTTATATGCTGGGGGAATTAGATACCGGGTTCAGCTGTCCTGAGCTGGCTACATGGTGGCCGAGTACTCTCAGCAGTCTTTCCCTGGGTTTCCACATGGAAGTGCGGCTGCACTGGAGCTGTAGAGCAGGTTCTGAAGGTGCTGCTGCGGCAGCTACAGCCAGGAACGGCTGGACTGCTTTGCACTGGACCTGCCCTTGACTTACGAAAGGTTCGCGATAAAGTGGCAGAATTTCGTAGTTTTCATTTGTCTGAGGAAGTTGGGTATTTACTGAACAGGGAGGAACTGCTGTTTTGAAGGGAGGGTTTTACACTTACAATGAAAGGGGGAAAGTGGCTATTTTGTCTGTATAATTTTAAAAAGCTGTGCGGTTAAGTAGCAGATTTTAGAATAGCTCTGATGATGTTCCATTGAACTTGTTTCTTCTCGGGTGTTCAGGGAATTCTTAAAGATGAGCGAGACGTCAACATGCTCGGAGAAGAGTTCCGGCAGGCGTACCAGAGGCGGCCAGGGGGAGGGTCCTCAGAGGCCAGCTGAGTCCTCGGGGCTCGCCTGAAGAGGCCTCCTAGAAGTCGCCCCGCCCCACAGACTGCATCTGTCGCTACCTAGACTTTAAAAAAAAGATATCTCTTATATTGATAAATTACTTTTTTGACTACTGTTGGCAGTTTCTTTGCAACATTTATTTTATTTTGTATTCTTTGGTTGACCTTTCATGAAGGCTACAAGTCCCAAAGTCAAAAAGTTATTTTCCTCTTTCTTTCCAGTAGTTGGTTTTAATTTCTTCCTTTAGTTCTTTCAGAAAAAGGTGATTTACATTGGCTCATTCACAGATACTTGTAATAATTTAGCAACTGATAAAAGAAAATATGCCTTCTTGAAAATTCTGAAGGTATTCAGCAGCATCAGTTTGAAGAAAAACACTGGTTAGATACCGTGTGGAAACTTTGACTAATCATCCCAAAACAAACCACTAAATCCATCTGTCTCTTTTGAACCACCTTATTCAAAGCTTCATCAAAACAGATAACAAATGTTTGGCATTGTTTCAGCTGTTTCAGTAAAAGATCAGAGAAATATGGTGCACAAAGCAACATCATATATTGCTTTAGTTTTTTCAAGATGAAACTGTTGAGCTATTTGGCTATCTGAGAACCTTCGCTTGAATAACTCACTGATGATGTTACGAGAGTTAAATGACATCCTGGTCACCAGTAGCAAAGCCCCCCTCGGCATTCTGCTGTCCTGGCCCAGCCCTTGATTGCACAGGCAGCCATACCTGTGTGTGTGGTGGGCAATTCTTCGCCATTTTCATAACTGATGTCTTCCGGTTTTCACAGGGGCTGTCTCTTCACTCTCTCTGGTTTTACTACCTGAACTTGTGCTTGGCTTTGAACCTAAACATATTGCCATGGACTGTTGTCTTGATTTAATTTTCAGGTTCTTCTGATGTAATGGTCTTTGTGCATGAGACTCCACAGCTCTAATTCCCATATTACTTACTTCAAAGGTTTTGCAGCACACTTTACAATAAACTTTGCAGTGGTCTCCAGCAATTGGTGATAGCCATGGAATGAAGTCAGAATGAAGTTTGAAATCCAGCCACAGCATATTAAAAACCATCCTCTTAGATGCCATCTTCAAAATGTGGTTTCAGATAGTCGTACACAGAACCAACTGCCTGACACCAAGATGTTAGCAGACTTTTTCTGGCAAGTAGGAACTTTCCAAAGCTGGGAAAGCTTCACTTTCTGGTTCCAGAAAGTGTAATGAGCAGATCAACAGCAAGAAAGGAGGTGGAGTTTCTGCAATCTAGGGAAGCAGACCACCTTCATTTGCAACCTTTCTGCATGGGAGAAGTCAGGAGAGAGGTTGAGAGAGCTGGTACTTTGTAAACTCCAGCAGGAACAAGAAATCATATTTGCAAAATTTACTTTGCCTGGTGCAGAGTAGGAAGTGCTACTTGTCTGTGAAATCCAACAGCAGCAAAACTCATTTGGAACTGTGCTGCATTTAGCAGGAGACAAAAGCATCCCTTCCATACATGCTTATCTTTATATGTAAGCTAAATGCAGTACTAGTAGGTAGAGATGAAAACTGTAAGATGTGTAAAATTTGTATATTGCTAAGCATTTAGACTAACCTTGCTTTGCAAATGCTACTGGCAGACCTTGGAAATCATGCAGGGACAGAGCTCAACAAACACATTAGGCTGGTTGCTGGAGAAAAAGGTGGAGCTGAGAAAGGACATTCTTAAGTTTCACTTGAATTCTGCTACTTCTCTATTCCAGTTGCCACAAGAACGGATCATGCTCTTGCAGCAGCAGGTCAAAAACCCACCGCTTGAATATATTCTAATCACAATTTCCCTGACTTCAGACCAATTTCTTTGGACTTTTCCTGACCAATTTCCATTTTCCTGGCTTTCCAGAAAGTGGCAACCCTGAACTACCTATTTTTAATACAATTACACTTATTTTATTATATCAACTGAAAAATGCCAAGATTAATTAAATCGTTTCCTGTAGTTTTATTTAGGAAAGTCCTTTATAAAGCTACTTCTAGCGATAAGGGTAAGCATCCAAATTATTTCAATAACCTAGAAGTTTAATGACAGCTATCAATTAAAAGAGTTGACAAAAAGATTAACCCTGCTAAGGAATAGACAATGAGAAAACAGTTATTAGCAAAAACATTGGTGGGAAGAGGCAAACAGTGTCAACCTTATATAGTCTGCTTTTCCCACCCAGAAAAAGCATTTTTTCAACTCCAATCTCCTGAAAATACGCACATCTTCTATATGGGGCGATGCTGTGTATTGAATTAAGGATTGCCCCACTCCAGAGCCTTCATAAATTCCTCTTCAGTGAAAGAGAGCATCTTAGCAGATTCAATGTGCATCTAAGGGGGAAAGAAGATTTTTACTTGAGGCTTTGCTCATTCTCTTCCGCTATATGATAAATAAATGCATTATTTCTTGTAATTTAAAGCTGCCCAGTATATTTTTGACTGACTGGCAACCCCTGTTAAATGGTCACCCAAACAGAGAAATCGGTTTCCACCTCTCAGCAGGCAAGGTCTTGAGATTGCCCAAACATGAAGGGCTGCTACACGGAACCATCCGAAGCTCTGGTATGTCCTTTTGGATCCGAGATGGAAATTAAAACTGATTTTGAGGAGCTTAACATCTTTCATTCCTTCCCCATCCCTCACCTCCCCCCAAAAGCCCCAGCCCACAGATTCCTTATATTTATTGTGGATTCACTCTATGATCCAGCTGATCATTGCTTTTTAACTCAGAAACTGAACTTCCAGTCAAAATAAATAATGAATTATGCTAAACCCTTATTTTAATTCAGTTAAAGTTACTAGTAGCATAGGATAGCTTGCCTTTTGTCTTTTTAAAATGTCAATAAGTTTTAATTGCTTCTTGAAACCAGCTACTAGCTCTTCCTTTTGTTTCTCCAACCTCTTGTTTTCAATGTTTAGTTCTTCAAGCTTTTTATGTTCCTGATTGACGATATCCTAATATGAAAGGAAGGATACAGAAACTGTTGACATCATTATGAATACAGCCCCTGGACACGTCTGAAGGAGGGCAAATGCCATCCATGAATGACAAGGCACAATCATAAGCTCCTATAAGTTCCTAACAAAACAGCCCAACTGCACTTCAATATACAGCCATGCCTCGAAAAATCTCGGATTCTTGTCACCAGGAGAAAGACAGACCACAAAGCATGTGCCTGCAGAATTATTTCATTTTATAACTGATACTGGATGCTTTGCTTGGAAGGAAAAGGCCATGCAGCAAATTAGAAATCAGAGGAAGCTGTAATCATGAAGCTTCCTGGATGACTTTAGCTTTATCCTATTTGACAGCTGACATGAGAAAAACTTAGGGTGATGTTTCCTGAGCAGGGGGTAGAAAAAGACATGATGGGTATGGGGGAACACTGCTATCCTAGGCTTGGAGGCTTCCAAATTCAGATTTACTGCTAATGCATACCCCCACCTTGTTACTTTGCTTCAGTTTATTCAGTTCCATTTTGCATTTCTCAGCTTCCTCAAGAGCTCGGTTCAAGCGAATGTCTGTTGTGCTCTGGGTTGCTGCAGCTTGTTTTTGTGCTCGCTTCAGATTTTCCAGTTCCTGTTGTATAAAGTTAAAACATGGCCAAGCCTCCCTTGGCTTCAGAGGGGGAGCCCTTTGGTGCAGCAGCCGGAAGGAGAGCCTCACCAGCCAGCCCTGCCGGCCCACCCACCACCAGGGAGAAATGTGGTGGCGGCAGTGGCGCCTCCGCCAAGCCTCCCCTGCTCTCCTCTGAGGGAGGTTTCCCTTCAATCACACTTTTTTACAAGCAAAGTAGAGGAGCGTTCCATGGAGAGGATGCACTAGAGCTATATATTTCAGTTTTTCTTACCTTCCCCAGTTCTGAGAAATCCATACCGGATAACTTATTGTGTCTTTGGATTAACTTCTTGTGAGCCGTTAAAACCTCACCAAACGGTGGTTAAACAAATCAAAGCTTAGCATGATGTGCAAGTCTAGCAGCTCAGAGCAATTTCATACTTACCCTTCTAAGGAAGGCAAGAGATCAAAATGGCTTTGTTACCTTTTCCAGCGTGGAGAGTTTCTGCTGCAGACCCTCGCTTTTCCGGTTGGCTTCCTCCGATAGCAATTTGTACTTTTCTGCCTGAGACTGGTGTAGACTGACTGCACGTTGTAGCCGACCACGTTCTTCTTCAACCTCCTTAAGACGGCTGCTGAAATTTTCATTCTCCTCATCCTGCAGGACCAAAATGAAGAGTCACAAGAGAGTTGGAGCCCGTTGGGTTAATGCTATGTTTCTTTTCTGCAACTCTACCAGCCTTTTCTTCAGAATTCCACCGTTGGATCAAAATTTCAAAAAATACAAGCCCACACTGTTTGGATGGTGATCTTTGGGGCTCAGAGACATGCTCCTCCCTAGAGACTAGGTTCATCGTGGAGACACATACGTTGCTTTCCTTGGGAGACCCCAGTTCCCTTTCTCCTGGGACATCCCCTCCAACATTCCCACCCGGCCGTTCCTCGCTCTCCTATATTCTGTGAGGGAAAAGCAGCCTCTCGTGAGGAGGAGATGTGAATGCGAACACAGAGGGCCTGGTGAATGTGAAGCAGATGCCTTCGTGTGGTAGACCACCCACCGCTTAACACAAACCGGTCACTCTCTTGCTGGGAGGGGAGTCGGTACCCGCTCTTACCTTCTTGCTGCACTCTTGCCCAATGGCGTCGAGCTCCTCCTGCATCACGCGCAGCTTTGCCTTCAGGAACCGCACCTGGGCTTCTGCAAGTTGGCAACAACTTCATATAATAATCTAGTTTAGGTAGAATCTACAATCCAGCTTTCTAACCCCATGTAAGGACAGCCCTGTTTAAGCCACCCTAAAAAACATTTGGGTGGTAGATTACACACACACGTTTTGAAAACTGGCCATTTCTAGAAGGCAATTTCCCCTTGGTACAAAAGGAAAGGGACAATTGGTGAAAAGCGAATCCCCCCAGCAAACAGCCTCGCTCACCTGCTCCAAGTTCACTTCCTGTGCTTGGGATAAGATTATCTTCCAGATCCGGCAGGTTTCCTTCTTCCAGCTGCCCTTCAATTCTCCCAATCAGTTTTGTCAGAGAGCATCCTGGTGCAGCAACATCAGGATTGCTTGAGTAAATCTGTAATCCTGATTTTGTACTGGAAAGTTGAAAGCAATATGGAGAGGAACATGGATGTCTAGGAAACTGGGAAAAACAACACTGCACACCTGTGGCTATTTGGCTCAGTATAAATAAAAATTGTTTACAGTCATAGAACAGCATTTATACAAAACAGTACAACAAAACATAGATGCATATTGTAACAAGGATCTAGTCACTTGCGTAAAAGTGATTTGATCCTCCCTCTCTATATTCAGAATCTGCCGGTCCAAGAAGACTGAACAATGTTTTGTAACCTTTTTAGACATTTCTACAGAGCTATGTGCCAACAAAAAACACATTTCCAAGTCAGCAATCTCACAAGTGTAAGTAGCTGAGGAGATTCCGTGAAGCTCCTTATTCAGGGATGGAGACAATCTGGAACAGTGGTGGCGAACCTATGGCATGACTGCCAGAGGAAGCGCTCAGAGCCCTCTCTGTGGGCAGGCGTACCATCGCCCCAACACAGATTTCTTTACTAGAAAGCCAGAGGGATGTGGGGCTCCCCCCTCTCTCTCCACACGCGCCTAAGGACATTTATGACATCACCCACCGCTCTGCTCAGCAGCCTCCCGTCTGTGGTAAGGTGGGCGGCTCAAGTGTGGCGTGGAGTCTGTGGCGAAGGTGAGATATGAGAGGAGGGGAGCACATAGCAGGCTGCAGAAGCTGAGGGAGGCTGCCGGAAAACCTGCAGCAGACTGGAAAGGCAGCGGCGGGCAGCATTTAGGCCGCAGAAGCTGAAGGAGGCCACTAGGAGGGCCTCTGGAAGGCCCATGGCAAGTTCAGGTAAGGCGTGGGAGGGGGCCAACGATGGCTGTGGGGGGTTGCCTCTGACCACAGAGCACGGACAGCTGGGGGGGCACCACTGGTCACGGGGTCATT
>JANHFO010009392.1:0-10923 GCA_032468095.1 Pareas carinatus | reverse complement strand
ATTTTTGATAATTGAAAATTCTTCATATTGTAAGCTATAATTTTGTTTATTGTTGACCAATAAAAACTTTTTTATTATTAATGAAAATGAAATAAAGTCTACAAAGGGGTGAAAGTGACTGAAGAACAGTGGCTACATGTTCTTTAAATAGATTTTCAACACAGAGGAACAATTTTTGCTGCATCTCATCTTACATAAGACCTCTTTGTAAGAATTCATTGAACTAATTTTGTTCGTGCACACTATATAAAAGATCAGGAAACTGATTCTTTGTGAACTATGTTTTGAAATAAAAGATGCTCTGTCACATATTTGCTTTTTTTAATATTGTTTTCCAAGATACAGTAATCACGGTATTCTCCCTATCATTTGCATTGTTATTATTTACATTGTTCTTCCTGTTTTTGGTATTCGCTCTTTCTCTGAATAGTGCTTTGTTTTTGGGGCAGCTCTGCTCTCCTCACACCAACTTCATTATTAAGACAAATAGACCCTAATCCAGTCCTGAAGAGTTAGTTACATTCCTTCCCCTGTATTTTGAAGTACAACAGGATTGGCTTCATTTTCTTTTGTATTTTCTTTTAAATCTTTTCTTTACACATTTGCTCTCTTTTCATATTCAGCAATACCAGAAGTAGCTACTCAAAGGGGCAATTTAAACAAGCTATTTTTCCCTCTTTGGTGTTTGAACTTCTGCTCACTTGTGCAATACAGTGTTCTCTTTGGGCTACTTGCCATATTTCTGCTTTATTCTGCATCGTCTATTTTTCTCCAGTAATTTTGGATTGCATGCAACATGTATTTCAATCAAATGGATCTTTCTTTGGAAAGCAATCTGAAAAATATAAAAATTCTGTAGATCTGGAACTGTTGGAGAATTGAAAGCAGAAAACAGTAGATTTCCTCCCCCCCCACGACTTTGTACAGTAATGATGTGAATAATTGCATTGTATTTTAAAAATTACATTGATATTCATTTGAAATGGTAACATACACTCTTGTTTTTCTTGCAGTTACAAGTAGTGCTCACCTTACAACTGGTCACTAAGCAACTGTTTGAAGTTATGACAGACATATTGAGTGATGCTTATAACCTGGATTTGAAATTTTGACACACAGATGCTTAATGACGACCACTAAAGGTTCATAAAATTGGGCATGGTCGATATAGTTGACCTGATTTATGACTTACAACTTATGACTTACAACAGATGTGATGGACTCCATTATGGTTGCAAGTCGAGGACTATCTGTAGTACTACATGCTTCCTGTGCCATTTACTTAAAGAGTAAAATCCTAACAGTACATGGTGACTTTTAAACTTTGCCTGCTTGTTGGAGGGTGGAACAGGAATCAGTTCAGAGACAAATGGAATGGAAATGTGAATGAAAGTGAAATGTATTACTATTTTCAAAGGATTACAGTAAAGAATAATCCATTTGTGTTCAGGTGCAAAATTCTGTCCCTCTTTTAAGGGAGTATAATCTGGATACTCCTCTCACCAATGATATTGTCTCTAAACCCTGAAAAAAATCCCCATTTCCTATCTAAAAAGAATACAAGCTAGTCCCCTATGCTTCAGATTTTCCTCTATTAACACGCTTTTAGGTTTGACGATTACAATATTGAGAATATTTTAAGGAGAGGGGAGAATTGTTATGGTAGTTCATGCTGCCCCACACCTTTGCATAACTGCAAAACTGCATTGATATGTGGTCCTGGATGGTTTTATAAGCACAGAGAATATTGTACTATATTGATTAACACCAGATGCTTAATAAGTAGCAATTGTCTTTGGAAATAATATTTGCAAATGAATGCCCAAGAGCATCTGTGTGGGGCATAAAAAGATGTCTCCCATAAACATGTAACCCCACCACTTTTTATATGAGTGATATGTGCCAAATGTCAGTCTTTCAAAATAGTCCAGACAGGAAGCCAAAACCACAAATACTAACACTATCTTTATTATAAGTAATAAAATTTTGCAAGTCTAAAAGCACTTTCCCATCCCCCTGCCTTTACTTTCCTAAAAACTAGGAAAAATCCCTTCTGAGATGCATTCTCCATTCCTTTTGTGGACTGGAATATCTCTTGTCTAACCATTGTCATGCTTATTTTCATAGCCCCTTACTTCATGTGGCACACCTAAAGAAGGATAAAGTTTCTATCATGTGATCATGACCATTTTGCCTTTTTAGACTCCCCATGGACACCCTTACTCAGAAATTGAAAGAGGTCCCTGTTGTGTTCTTGGTTCAGTAGGCATTGAAGAGTCGGGTTGTATAAACATGAACAGGTTTATTGCAGACAACACGAACACATACTGGTCAGCAAACAGCATCATGACAGAAGCAGTAAAGACTGCTGCACAACAGGCTTATATATAAAACAGCCCCTAGGCGGCAGCCAATGGACAACTGACATTTCCCCACACTAGGGACCCCTGGAGATAGGCAGTCTGGGCCTGCTCAGGCTTCAACTAATTTAACAGAACATGCATTAAGCTTAATACATTACAGTTCCAGTGTAGATTTTGACCAAACTTATTTGGGATGAATTAAAAACTGAAGTAGCAAGATCAACAGTTTTGTTTCTGACACTTTTTAATATCCAAAGGGCATTGATTAGCTAACATACATCTTTGTATTTATTTCTGCTTTGTTTTACACCTAGCCTTGGATTTCTGACTTATTTTTACCATCTCCAGCTTCAGAAGTCTTCAACAAAGTGGTTTGGAACTCAGTTGAATGAATTTTTTTGTTTGTTTGAGAATTAGGTGCCTTGTTTGGAAGTTTTGTGTTACTGAGATATAGAGATAATCCTCAACTTATGAGCATTTATTTAATGACCATTATGACAATACTGAAAAAAGTGACCTATGATTGGCCTTCATAGTTAGGGCTGTTGTAGTGTCATCACAGTTACATGATCAAAATTCAGGTATATATTTATGACATTTACAGCATAACAAGGTTATGTGATTGCCATTTGTGACCTTCCTAGGGAGCTTACAGAGAGCAGAGTCAATGGGGGCAGCAAGATTTGCTTAATTACCACACGAGTCATTTAACAACTGTGGCAAAAAAGATAGTAAAATCAGATGTTATTCACTCAGCCACCCCGTGGCTTAACAATGAAAATTCTGGCCTCAATTGTGAGTTGTAAATTGAGGGCAACCTATAATGCCTGCGGGCAAAGCTGTGCATCTGATGCAGGACATACCTGCAGCATTCCCACCATGCCAGCTGCAATTGGGCTACTCAGGAAACCAACAGCTGAGGAATTCTGGGAATTGAAGTCCACACACTTTAAAATTGCTAAAACTGAGAAATACTGTCCTAGGGTTAGGATAGGATAGTTTTACCCCATTCTAAATTTGCTCTGGCTTACTCTCACTAGGATACTTGTGTATCAGTGAGAGTAACCCAATGCAAAAGCAAGCAATATTAACCCTCTGTTGTATAGGGTTGAATATGATCAGTGCCACTGAAAGTCCAAATTGTCCTTCTGAACACTATATCTCAATTTGAACCCTTAGCCTGAGCATCAAAAGAACACATTGTCTGAAATTTCTTAGAGATTGAGAGGGTTTAAATGGAATACAATATTAACTTCCGGCTGAGTGAGAAGTCCAACTTGTTCTCGCTTATTTTCCTCTTATTGGTTACAGGGAGAGGTAAAAGCAAATTTTACACATGGCTGGTGACCCTTTTGGTGTCCTTTGAATCATTTCTCAAATATTTGGCAGAAGCTGCTCTTTGGCAAATATTCCTCTGCCCCCTAATCAAGTTGGGACACTTGAAGAAAGTTTGAGTAATGATTTTAGGAAGGGGACATGGGATTTTCATCTCTGCTCACTGGTGCTCTTAACCCATACTTCTGGAGAATATTTTAAAAGTTCTGAAGCTGAAGCAAAGTATTTCAAGTGTTTAGCTGTTGTAGAATTTATGGCAATTGTTTGTATTTCTTAGGTCTTTGTTTTGATATTGGGATGAAAAGCATCATTAGAAAAAGAGTTTTGTTAGCAAATGTAGTAGAGTTTGGTTTGTGAAGCAATTGTATATTGTAGTCATGGTAGGCAGCAAAATGTAGCAAGCTTAGGGGATGTAAGTGAGGGAAAAGCAAAGAAGCTAAGCAGAGTTAGAACTGGTTTGTACTTGAGTGAAAAATCATCACATTTTGGTCTAAAGGCTAAATTAGAACGTCAGGAAGCGTACTGGAAGAAGATACACATTACTGCCAAGAAAATGACATAGGCATACAAACATGATAAATAGACTGTTGATATCTATCAAGAGTCAGCTTCCGTTGTTAAAAAATGAGAGTACTTAGTATTACAACATTTTAGTTACATTGTAGTATGATAGGCATTTCTAGCCTGTTCTCTGCATTACATCTTCCACACTTAATTCTCACTCTAGCCGATATATGCCGGCATCTATAACCATAAAATGCAATTCATCTGTAAGATATGGTTAATAGTGTGAGAGTAATTTTGTAATGAAATGCTGCTTCTAGATAGTCTTGTGAAAGATTGGAATGGTTTCTCTTTGCTTTAGAGGACAGGTTGTGTTTGGAAACAAATTAAGTATTAAATGGAAAAATTACATTGGAGCAGTGCCCAGATTCTCAAGCCCAGCTGCCAATACACTGATAATTGGGTATCCTCTGCTGCAAGCTTTTTAATTCAAATCATGCTGGGGAGACCAGGACCATCCATTTGGGTAATAGTTAGTAGCTACAAATATGTGATTGAATCCACTTGTTTATGAAGTTATGTAAAAAGTGGTAGTTTTTATAAAAAAAGAAGCATTGTCCATTTATATCATTGTAAAAAAGAAAAGAAAAGAAAAGAAAAAGGTAAAGTGCTCGATTCGGCAGCACATATACTAACATTGGAACGATACAGAAAAGATTAGCATGGCCCCTGCGCGATCTTAATTTTCAATGTTCAATTTCCAACCAGTTGCACAATCCCTTGCTCTCTCATTTATAGCCCCACCTGACAGTAGTCACTTACCATACATGAAAAAAATCTCTACATAAAGTGTCATTAACTAAAAATGGTAGGTTCTTTTTAAAAAGAAATATTTTATTATTTTCAACAACAAAAACACACAAAACATAAAACATCATAATTCAATATTCTAATGAGCATCCACCAACTGAATAAACATATATCATCCATCAGTCCTTCAGTCATGTTCATAAAATTTTCCATGTACTTCTTCCATCTTCCATTAGACATTTAAATAATTTCTCATTTTATAAAAAGCCATTTTTCATTTATATAAATGTTCACATCAGCTATATCCTGATTTACCAGTACTGGTCTAGATTGTAATTCTATCAGTTTTACTCCATTTTTACAATATGTAAAATTTAATTTTAAACATCCTAGATATTTTTCTATTATTACTTCCATATCATATCTCTGCTCTTTTAATCTTTTATCTAGTTCCCCATTGTTCTTCTTTACCTTTCTAAACAAACCAACCAATTGTTGTTGAAAACAATAAAAAAATTCTAAAAAAATCAGAAATAGACATTTTTATTTATTTAATTTTTATCCCACTTTTATTATTTTTCTAAATAACTCAAAGTGACAAACATAACTTTATAACAGTTGTGAAAAAGCGTGGGAAAGCCAGGTTTGCTGCTCATTTTTTTCTGACCAAACTCAGAAAGATAGCCCATAGCCCTTTTAGCCTCAAAACTCCTTAGTTTCTCTCAGAAGAAATCTGTGGAACTGAATTTCTCATTCTTTTTTTTAAACCACTATTCTCTTCAAAGAGTTCCAGTTTTTCTTTTCCTTTCCTTTCCTTTTCAGCAACATCTCTACCATGTGTTTTTCCATTTCTTTATGAGGGAAAATATTATTCATCATGTACCACGGATGGCTCCAGCAAGGATTTGTCCTGGTGTTCATTAACTGATAACTATGATGAAAAACGTCTGTGGAAACAATGTTCTATTACTGGTAAGAGGTACAACTGGTATCATACATTACACTCAGCAGTTTTTCGATTAATGCAGCTTTCTCAACCATGGATTCTTTATAAGTATTGGGACTACAGATTCATGCATTTTCCTTTCATATGTCTCATGGCTATGCTGGCTAAGAAATGTGGATTTATTTACTGCACCATTGACTACATCATTCTCTGTCAAACTCCCATTCTCAGATCTATATTAGAAAGTTCTTGAATTAATTTTGACAACATGACCTGCTGCAATTAGTGCAAGATGAGGCTGGACCAAAATGGAGGAGAAACTTCTTTTTCACCTGCAACATATGGATATTTTTTGGTGGTATTCTGCGAGATCTAGGAAACCTTTGGTGTCTTCACATGACAATTCATGTGAATACTAAAATCTTGTGAAGTGCTATGGTCTTGTGTAATTTCTGCCGTTGTCTTTCATGTTGTGGATCTTTACCCAAATTCTATAATTTTGTGCTGCTTCATGGACTGTCTTGTGAATGATGGAATGTGATAATATATTGTATCCAGGAAGTATAGCTAGTGGGGAAAGACATATCTCACTTTCTATCAGCCAATCTCCACATAATGTCATCCTGCCCAGAGCAGCCACAAGGTCTATTCATGCACGTTCTGAAGCACATCTTCAAATCATTTTTAAAGTATGCAGAGTTCTATTTTGTATTACAGTATTTCCTAGAATCTCATGAGTATACTAGGATGTTATCCATAATGTTAGTATGCCGGTGTTAGCAAGTGGCATCTTGTTTGCACAGGTACACGAAATCTGGTCTGTAAAAAGTGCAGATGACCATTAGACATCAGTAGAGATGCAGGCAAATTCTGTTTGCTACCAACTGCATTTTACAGCCTGAATATACCATGTCTAATTCATATCTTGCCTGGAAGAGAGGTAGCATTTGCATTTTTTATTTATTCTGCATAGAGTGAGATATGAAGGATTTTTATTGTTGTTTCCAGGCCCTATGGTAACTTGAGACAGGGCCTTTCTGGAGTGATTTGTTTTTCTGTACTGTCTCATTAGCAATTAGTCAGTGAGCATTGATTGACTTATAGTATTTCTGGCAGCTGTGAAGAGAATCACATGTTGCTTTCAATGGAGTTTGCAAAGGATTGGAAATACTTCAGTGCTTGGGTATTATATCTGCAGTTCACTATATTTATCTGTATTATGTAGCTTTTCCTATGATCCTTATATTTTAGATTATTCATTACTATGCCAGTGGCAATTTCAGTATTAGAAAAAAAACTTCTCTGCAATCCAACTTTCCAAGATTCCAATTCCCATCTGTCCCAAGTACCAGAGCCAATGTCATGGAACTGTGGGAATAGTAGTCTAAAATATAGAGAACTTCAGTTGGCCACTCCTGTCTTAGATAAAGACATCAATGTCTGAATTTATATTTACACATTGCTCTAATATGTATTTACATGTTGCTCTTCTCTTTATCTAGAGTATGGAGGCAATTCAGGAGGAAAATCCTGTGTCTTCCCCTTTGTTTATATGACTCATGTTTACTACACGTGTGTAGGCAAACATGGCCATAAAGGGCCATTCTGGTGTTCTACAACTGGGAACTATGATAAGGATAAGAAATGGAGCTACTGTGCTGATACCAGTAAGTGAAATTGAGGACTATTAGATTAGAAGTCATGGTTTGTGGTAAATTAAAACCAAAGAGACCTTTTATACATAATATTCATTTCTGGTTTGTGCTGAGCATCAGCAACTATTAGGAACTTGCATGTAAAATAGAATAAAAAAGAGTAAAAGATTGACTATTTCCTTATATAATAAAGCAAATCAAAGATACATTATGTTTAATATTTTGGGAATATAGAATTTTGTTATCAATCATTTAATAGTTGTGTGGTATAAGATGGAAGGGTATAATTAAGGCCCTAGTTCAGCCAAAAATAAATATTTTTTTCCACTAATCTCAAATTTTCCATAATAGAATTAATGGTATAGGATGTAGCCTTGGATGCTATTATCCATAATACTAACAGACTTACCTCTGAATAGATATGCTGTGGGTTATAATTACTCATTGTAGTAGTTGAAGGACCTTAATAGTACGGCAAATGATTTTCTTCTCCTCCTTCTAGGACTTGATGCAAATTATCCTACTTATCCATGTGTTTTTCCTTTTATCTTTGAAAATAATCTTTATTCAACTTGTACAACAAATGGAAGATCTGATGGAAGGCTTTGGTGTTCTATTTCAAGTAATTTTGATATTGAGTCTATGTGGGTATACTGCGAACCTTCAGGTAAGCAAATAAATAAATAAATAATGGAATGAACCAGATAAAGCATGGATGTCACTTAAATTTTGTGAAAACAGGACAAGTTTTGGAAAAAGAATAATTTAATAGTTGAGAAATAGTTCTCACAATTGTGAGAATAGTAGCTAAAAATTGGTTACCATACTTTCTATAAAGTTAGACCCCTCAAATTTCCCTCTACATCATATAGAAAAACAACCATAAAACATAGGTAACCACTGAAACCAAAGCATATGAAGAAGGAGATTTAATAATAGAGAGGTTATATGGTAACCAATTTTTAACTAACATATATATTATTTAAATAACAGTACTGCAATTCAGCAGAAAGTAAGTCAAGTGCTTGGATTTCAAATGCATTAAAGTAGCAATATGCTAACAAGTAAAAAAGCTAACCACTAGAATTCAAGAGTAAGCACTGGGAATTCAAAAATTTGAAGTAGTGGCTAAACTAAATAACAATTACAGAATCTTAGGCCTTTTGTTCTCTTTCTTTAGAAACGTGGCAAGGTTAACCTTATCAATTAGAGTGATAACATTATAACCTACCTCACAATTAATAAGTAATTGTAATTATCTTGTGGCAACTAAATAAAGATAAAATCTGAATAAATCTATAAAGAGGATTTGCAGTCCCCCCCTTTTATAAACTTCTGTTTTCTGTCCTTGGGTACTGAATCTGTCAATAAACCAATCTGCACTTTGATGGTATTGTATGTTGGTTTCTTCTTCAAAAATATGCCTTGAGAAAATGCTGCTTCATTACTGTGTTCTTCACTCCTATGCCACAGTATTTCTAATTCTTTAGTTACAATATTTGCTATTTTGCTCCTAATGTATATTATGTTATGTATAGAATTTTATCATTTGTTCATTTCCTTTTATACTTGGAAATAATATTTCTGACTATAAAATGAAATTAATCCTTCATCCTTAATGCTTACATCAGTCCTTTGCTTATATTTTTTTAATCAATGCTTCATCTTCTTTGCTGGGTTTTCTCTCTAGATCCTGCCCCTTGCAGTTTCCCATTCATATACAGGAACAAATCCTACTACTCCTGCACCACAGATGGGCCTTTATATAATCAGCTATGGTGTGCCACAACCCCAAACTATGATGCTGACAGCAAGTGGAGATCATGCTCCCTCCAAGGTAAGGGAGTGAGAAGCAATTGCCAGAAGCATCTCAAATCCTCTCCTTATCTGGAGAAGAATCACTCACCGGCTTTTCCTTCAGTTGCAGTCATTAGCTCTACTTTTTTGCAGAGACATTTCAGTGTGCCATTCTTCCGCAGAAGCTCTGATCTTTGCAAAGTGTTGAAGATCTGCACTGGATGTTCTCCTGGGCATTGGGATAGGACGTCAGATGAGCTGTTTAATATATTTCTTGTGTTTGTTGGAGATGGGTTATGAGTCTCAAGCAGTCTCTCTCTATATTGTTTTTTGCTGTTCATTTCTTGTTTGTTGAGTTTTTTTTTAATCAATTAGCCACCTGAAGTTACAAGTATGGGTTAGTGGACATATGATTTGAGGTACTAAATAATGATTTTTCCTTTAATGACTTTCCCAAACTTGCAAGAAGTGGAGGTCTTGTCTCTTTTGGTGAGGTCATTGCATCTTACACCAAGTACTCTTCAGTTCCTGAAGTTTCTCTGCTCTATGAAAATATTCCAGTGTGATATTCTGTGACCCAACATAGGGTTTCAACTCAGAGTTCTAAATTCTTGCTTTGTTTCCTTTATTTGAACAACTGAACCAAACTCTCTCCCAATGTTGCTTTGTCCTCCCTACATTCAACAGAATATGGTGGGAACTCCAGCGGCCAGCCTTGTGTTTTTCCTTTCAACTACAAAGGAGAGGTGGTTACCACTTGCATTGATGAGGATGAGAATAATGAAAAGAATGGGAGATTCTGGTGTGCCACTACAGAGAATTTTGATGTGGACATGAAATGGAGCTTCTGTGCTGATACACGTTTACACAAGAAAAAAGGCAGGTAGCTCCAAGATGGATTGGGTTCAGGAACTCAGAACAATTTTATTTACTTTTACCTGCAGCCTTGGGGCTGATTCTTAAATCAAATGTCTATTGGTTCACTCTTTGATTCAGCTACATTTTCTTTTTGCACAAGTATGAATCACACAAATATCCTTCACCTCCACTATATCCATTCAAAGTGTTATTTGCATTTAAGAATTGCTATGTCACAAGCCTTTATTTAGCCTACATATTTAGTCGAATACTCTGAGATAATAGATGAACAAAAAGTAATACTAAGAAGGTTAACAATGGGACTCCCGGTATGCTTGGGTTGGGTGTATACCAAATATTGCTAGTTTCTGATGCTGATTTGGTTGCTAGACACTGAAAGTCACAGGTGAATCCATGTACTTTCAGTCAGTTTCAATTCTAGCACCACCACTTCATGCCTCTTGCTTATTGATTCTACAAAAGAGGAATATAAGCATTCTATGAATATTAATTGCTATTTAGGAAGTCAGTGTTACAAGCAAATATACTACTTAACTTTTCATCCAAAGTTGATAAAGAACAACTACAATTCCACAAGTTGTAGCTATATGTTAATAGTTCCAGTCTTGAATTAATTACTTAAGATCAAGATCAC
>JANHFO010009391.1:187475-202055 GCA_032468095.1 Pareas carinatus | reverse complement strand
TTGGTAATTGAAATTCCACATATTGTAAGCTATTGTTTTGTATGTTATTGACCAATAAAAACTTTTTCTATTAAAAAGAAAAAGAAGAAGAGTCATCTTGCATCTTACAGATTCATAACAGCTGTCCCTTTTGCTATCTGTCCTAATTCTTGATACTAGTATAAAAGTCATAAACAATTTAGGAGAGTAGCATATAGAAGCTCCCTTCCTATATCACTTGGCCTCTGTGTTGAGATTGGTCAGTGGTTCTGTATATATTCTCAGCACTATTGCTTATTATGTCATCACTTGATGTAAGCCCTCTCAAAGGTGGTGGCTTGAATATGAATTCCCTTCTGAAAAGTATGAATCATTTTTAAATAAAATAGAAGTTTATGACATGTTTTTGGAGGTAATATGTCCCTTGAAGCAAATTGCTGAAACATACAGTGTCATTGTTGTGATTTAACACATGTTTTCTTTAGGGTTGTATAATGCATTGAAAATTTTCTGTTGCATTTCAGATTTGAAGGCAAGAAGCAGCTTATCCAGTGTGTCTTTTCCTAGAATTGTCCAGCTGCTTTAGGGAGTAGAGTAATTCTCCAAAAAATATGGAGTCATACAGTGAAGAAACTCTATTTTTAAATCATTATCTACTTTGAATTTACAAGGCCAAATAAATGATATTAAATTCTTAGAGAGAACTATATAGTTTCTATAAAGGCCTTGAATCTGATTGCATTCACATACATTCCTCTTATTGTTATTGCAATAACGCTAAACCAGAGCAAAGCTTTCCAAAAAATTATAGTTCTTAAAAGAGTACTGATCTTTAAACATTCTCATTGGACAGTTCATCATAAAAGAAGCTGCAGTATGTTGCATGATATGCTGCAGTATGTTGCAGCACTAGTATCTGAGAACAGAAATTCTTATAACTGTTTTTGTTAATTTACATCAGGGATGTCAAACTCAAGGCCTGTGGGCCACATCCAGCTGCGGCAGCAATGGTGGCCAAGGGGGGGGGGGCAGCCGTGGTGTTGGCAGCAGCAGTGACCCTCAATGAAATTGAGTTTGACACCCCAGATTTACATGGTTTGCTAAAGATTCTTTACATGGATCTTTAAAATCTACATGAGAAAGTGAAATTTGGAATTTCTGAAAATAGTATCTGTACAATAAAAATTAACAGAAATTCTTATATTCCTTTTTTGTCACTTTAGTTTTTGAATTTTTTTAGCTATCACTTTCGAATAGGAAGTGTAACAGATAGTCAAGTTGCAAGGATTTTAAGCTAATGTTAATTGGAAAAACTAACAACAATTTTAACTGTTCTGAGAGCTCACTGATATTGGAATAAGCAACTTCAAAATTGCAGATGGTAGATTCATGATTACGTTGAATAGCATCATATGTTCCAGAATCTCTGCTTTGTTGAGTTTTGAAATTTGTCACACTGGACTATTTTTTAAAGATGTAAATATTTTACTTAAAATATTTCAATTTCAAGGCTACCACAGTGATTCTGGGTGACTTGTAATTAAAAAATCAAAAAGAAAACAACTTATGTCAGGGAAGAAGAGTGCAGCTGAAGGGAAGACAAAACCAAAAACCAAACTGGCACAGCTACTGTCCTAACCCAGGGGTCCCCAACCTGTGGGCCGTGACCCACTAACGGGCCACGGCCTCTTGTCAACTGGGCTGCATGAGTGGTGGGCAAGCACTGCTTCCCGCTTGCCCCAGCTTGCTTTGCTTGCTTGCCCCAGGACTACACCCCACCCGTGCAAACGTGCAATTGGCGCATGCACACATGCATGTGCCTGCCCCTCTCCACCCACCTCACACTGGGCTGCCAACCAAAAAGATTGGGGACCCTTGTCCTAACCCAAGACATAGGGAAAGAACCAGGTATTTAATAACTTGTGGAAAAATCAAAAGGGTGGAAGCAGTATACACCAGAAAATTCTGGTCCCAACGATGATGATATGTCATCAAGTCTTTCTTAGCATTTAGCAACCACATAGTTAGATTGTCTCCATGATGATCTGTCTCTTAGTTTGATTGTTCAGCTCTTCCAATGATGCACTTATCATTACTATAGCTGATTCATTCACTTTGCTGCTGATTATCTTCTTCTTTCCTTCCACTTTTCCCAGTATTAGAGCCTTTCCAGAAAGATAGCTTTTCACATAATGCATCCAAAGTGGGATAATTTGAGCCTGGTCATTCGTGTCTCAAGTGCAAACTCTGGGTTGATTTGTATCAGGTTCCATTTGCTTGTTTTATGGCCTGTTCATGATATTCTCAGAAGTCTTCTCAAACACTAACATTCAGAAGCTCTTAATGCTCTTCCTACCCCATTTCTTCAAAGTTCATTATGGATTTATGGATGGATATAGTTCCACAGGGCAGGAACCATTAGAAAGAAGGCATATTTTCCGAGTCTGTTTGAACTTCTGGGACATAGAGAATGTCCATTTTAGTGACCACATTGTACAGACAGAAACATATGGAGATATGATGTTCCTCAAGTAGCCAGACTCTTAAGCCATGAAATATTTTATAGGGAATAACTTACACCTCAGATTCTACCTGGAAACCAACTGCACCACAGCAGGCAAAGTAATAGCACATGTGGATGTATTGCAATGCACCCATCACTGCCTATGCCATTGCATTCTGGACAAGCTGTACTTCTGAGTGTTCTTGGAGGGCAGTCATATTAGACCGCAGTACAATAGTTGAGAGGTGGCGATGGCATCTTGGTTAAAGAATGAGTACACCCTTTTGACCAAAGTTATTATCTGCTATTTAAGCCCAGATTGAGCGCTAGTCTTGCATGGAGAAGTGCAACCCCATTAAAGACTAAGGATGCACAAAGTATCCCGAGAATAAGGGGGGTAAAACAAACCAAGTTTACCTGGTTAGGTCAGGCTACTGACTCTGTTTTTCCCCATACAGGCCACATAGTCCCAGGCACTGGATGTTGACTTTAAGGAGAAAGCTGTGTTGACGTCTTAGCATCACTTGATCTTAATAATCTTTCATTATGCATTTGAACTGAAGTCAACTACAAAATTTAATACTTATAATTCAGAGGAGTCAAAGACTTTTAAAAATTCATGCACATTCCTGTTGCTTTTGGTACAGTCAAAAGAGTAAATTATCTGTTGTGCAGTGAGGGGATTTACTTGACAGGTTTTTGTGAATATGAAATTGTTGCCTTTATTATAGTTTGACAGTTGAAATTAAATGTTTGAAACAGCTTGAAAGAAAAATTGATAAGAATATTGATCATAGGCCATGATAGAAGCATAGGGAGAAATATAAAGTCCAAATATAAAATAGGATTATAGTATGTTTTCAAATTTCTCTACAAATAAAAGGATTTAAAAAATAATAATAAAAATAATAATTGTTTCTGCTTCTCATTGCATTGATGAAGGAGTGATATACATTCAATGCACAAAATCTATGCTGTTTTCGTATTCTGTGTCTACTAATAAAAATGCCTTTGTGTGTATGGGCATTTTAATTGACATTCGAGTGTCCAATGGTATATTACCTTTGGGAAGCAAACTGAATATGTTTACAAATATGTATGATTTTTCAAATATGAAGAATAGGAGTAAAGGTGCTTTTGCAGGACAAATAGATAAGTAAAAAAGATGCTGAAAACGGATGGCTTTGTTTCTGGATTTTAGCAATTGGACACATTACAACCATTCATTGAGTGACTGAAGATATATGTATGTATGTATGCATGAATGCATGTATATATGTATGTATGTTTGTATTTGTGTATGTATGTACATAAGCCTTTTCTAAAGTGGCTGATCTTTCCTGTTTAGGGTTCACAGAGAAGCACACAGCTTTGGGGCTGGTTAACACCTTGAAAGTCCCTCCACAACCTTTTAATTAACTTTTGACATTGAATTTTAATCCTCCATGCCTCTTTTAAAATTGTATATACTATTTTTTATATTTCAATATTGATATACCACTCACAGTGTGGGGAACGAGAAATTTCAAAATTCGATACATAAAATAAATTTGTAACCTTCCCAAAATCAGGTGCGCCTCACTTAAGAACCGCCTTAACTAAGGAAATTCTGGTCCCAATTGTAGTTGTCAGTAAGTCAAGGACTATTTACACAGTAGGTGTAGGCAACAAAAGCGGTGAATCGTATTCATCTATAAAGTCAACAGTACTTGTCTAAAGACATATTTATTCAAATCTTTTATATTATGTGCAATATAATATAAAATATTTATATTAATATTTTAAAAATAAAAATATTCTAGATTATGTTTATGACTATGTCAATTTCATACCTCAGTGAGAAACAGAGTTCTGCATCCTGAAACTTACAAAACAATTATGGGATTGTCTTTTTGCTGAGAAGGTTAGAACTGAAAATCTATAAATATCTCTGTCTATTACTAAATGTTTTAACACATTTTTATATCTGACAAAGTGAGATATAATAATAGCTATGTGTGCTATTGATAGATTGCCTGTTGTCTACAGGCCAGTGGGGGGTTATTGCTTTTTTTGTTGTTGCTTTTATCATAAATCAGCAGTTGAAATTAAGTATTTTAACAGTTTGAATGAAAATTGATATGAATAATAACATACTCCATAGATACATGAGCTGTTATCTTTGTAAGCTACCTAGAGTCACTGAGAGTGAGTTAGGTGACTATATAAATTTTCTTAAATAGATAAATAAAATAAATTGTTCCTGTGTCAAACTCTGGATAGAGCTTTAGTAAAACTGAATTTAACTGTGATGTATTCTCATAGTGTTCTCTTAAGCGTGTTTGGAAATCTGAATTGGTCCAGAATGTTGCAATCTATTTGTAAATAGAAATTGCATATAGAGAGCCTGTGACTCCTACTAAAGAACTGTTCTGACTTCTGTTTGGTTTCTGAGTATAAGCTCTTTAGAATGCACTCCCTGTGTAGTTGAGTAATGCTACATTTTTATTAGCATTTAAAAACTTTATTAGCTTTTAAAAATACAGTTAAAACTCATCATTTTGTATTGACTCTTAACTGCTGATTTTAACGGATAACATTAATAATTTTATTTATTTTACTTGTTTGTCTTAATTGTTATTTTTACTGTTTTAAAAACATGATTTTAAATTGGTTTTTGTTGTTAATTGCTGAGAGACTCCAGTGTTTGGAGTGTATAAGTTAAATACAATTAATTCTAATCCTGAATGTTTTAGAGTCAAAATATTTGAAAGATGATCTATAAAATGAATTTGTCTCTTGAATTCATCTTCAAAGGCCTTCTTCTTAGGATTAGTTATTCCTGAGAACCCTGAAAACTGTTGTTTGGGATTAAGGAGAGGTTCTGGTCCAAAATAACAGGGAGTTAGAGTTATTTGAGACCCAAGAGACCCATTATTTTAAACCTCTAGAACCCTCTTATACAGTTGCCAAAATCAATAACCTAGTGCAGTGATGACTAATCTTTAAGACACCGAATGCCCAGACAGGTCACAACTAATGAGTCGCATTACATGACATCATTGTCTGCCGACACTACTCCTTTTTGAGCATGCTCAGCTCTGGGGCGATGCTGCGGTGACTTGGCTCGTGTGCCAGCAGAGAGGACTCTGCGTGCCCAGTGTGGCACGCGTGCCATAGGTTCGTCACCACTGATCTAGTGCATTGCCATTGTGAGATGTGGAATGCATGAAAGTTATATTATAGCTCTAAAGATCAGTTCAAGATGGTTAAAAAAGCATAACTTTGCCAACCACGCCCCTGACAAAGAAGAAAGATCCTAGACCTACTCACAAGCATTGCGTTACCATTTGTACCCTTGTTCCTTTTATACCAACCTTTATTTTCTGCCCTTCCTTTTTTATGTCCCATCCTCTGGGAAGTAAAGAAAAAAATCCTACTTGCCTTAACCTGAATAAAACTTATATTCTAATTAGGAGCATTTCAGAAGTTCATAAAGACCTTCTTTATTGTTATTTTTAATCAATTTATGTCAATTTCTCTTTTTGTTGGTGTTTTCTCTTCATGTATTGGAGATTGTATTGTTTGTTAGGAGCTTCTAGAGCTTTGTGTAAGATAAGTGTGATTGAACCAACTCCGGCTACTTTAGCCCTATTTGGGCTTTCCCTTTAAGTGCATAAATAAATTGCAATGTGCTTGTTAATTGACCTTCATTGCAAAATATTTTGAAGAGCTAGAACAGTGCATTGTTGAATTCAGCTATTTTTCTTATTTCTTCTGAGTTAAATTGCTTATTAGAAACTTGTACTTCTGAACAAAATGTGGTTTTACTTCTCAAATTAGTTGTATCTAGATGTGGCTTTAATTTCCATTGAGTTCTATTTTTTGTTGGCGTAACAGGTACAGTGTATATGCTTGCTTTGTCTTCTGTTTTTGAAACATTTAGCACTTTTGCCAAGTTTTCTCCAGGCTGTTCATTTTTTAATTGTCTGTCCTGCTATTATTAAAGCTATTAAGCTTCACAAAAGGGTTAACACAATCCCCATGGTTTCACTGTCACTGTAATCTAGTAGCCTCATGTAACAGAAGCAAAACCTACTAAGTTAATAGCTAGAGTATTTGGCATTTGGCCAAACTAAATGTCTGTAGCCTGTATCGTACTTCTCATTAATGACTTTTTGTAATTGCACCAACATTTCTTGATAATGTGTACAATATGTTACCAAACTGACTATTTAGTGTTCTGTTTGAAAGGAAAGCATAAACTTAATGTTCCTTCGTGTCAAATCTATTATCAAGCAATATGTCTTTATAAAAGAATCTGAAGATATTTTGAATGGGATTACATTGCATTTTTAGTTCGTCAGTATAGTCTCTGTGAGTCACACATAGAAGCTTATTAATACACAGAGCCCTGTATAGATCCTTCAAACATGACATGTTCAGCATGTTTATCTTAAATTATTACTTTTTTTTAAAATTAAATCTCTTTGTTTGGTTTTAAAATAGATTTTTCATATGTCCTTTAATTCAGGGGTCTTCAACCTCCGGGCCATGAACCGGCAGTAGTCTGTGGCATGCCAGCAACTGGTCCGTGCAAACAAGCCAAACCCCATTTGCTCCCGGCAGGCAGCACACAAAACCATGCCCCCTCCGGTCTGTGGAAAAACCTTTCTCCAAGGAACCGGTCCCTGGTGTTCAAAAGTTTGGGGGGCACTATTTTAATTAAATCTTGAAGTTGTATTCTTGAAGAATTTTTTAGAAGGGGTTTTTCCAGAGAGATCTTGAAGGTTCATGAAGGTTTGTTGTATGGTACAACGGAGCTTGGGTGGATGCTTTCAGTGAGATAGTATCTGAGTTAGGTTTCAAGGCCCAGGCCCTAGAACTGAAACAACACTGATGGTGCTTGATTTTCTCTCGATGTCTGAAGGCTATGAAGGAAGAAATGTCTGCTTGGTTGAGGATGAGTCATAACTTCCCCTTCCTTTCCCTGTTCGTATTGTTCCTTGTTCAAACCCATAGGTCACCAACTTATACCTACACAACCTACAATCTTTTCCGAGAGGTCTTGCTAAACCCTCTTCCATTGCCCTAACCAGTCCCCTGGCACTCACTCATCTAGCACTCATTACTCTAATTTAAATCACTGTTTTATTTTCATTTGTTACATATTTGATGGCAGTGGTCTTTGAGTTTGTCATTTTCTGCTACTTCTATCTGTCAACTTTTCATATAACCTTTCTAGTGGTGATCATCTTAGGTGATGAGGTCTGATCCTTCGTACTATTCCTGGTTCTGCATACAATTGAAGGACCTCATGTTACTTAAGATCTTCAATTTGTCAAAAGTGTTTTTGGTTCTCTTCTTTAATCAATACCTGGGTTTCCTTACATTCTGATACGACAATCACTTCTTTTGGAAGGTGTATAATGAGTTCATAAGCATCTGACCTTCCTCTGGTAAGAAACATTGCTCCAGCAGCAGATAAATAGCTTAAGTACTTCTTGGAGAGGCTATTTGTCAAGGCAGACAACTTATTTATCTATTCTGATATATATGCTTGATTTCTTAATTTTTTCAAATAAATGTTGCTACTATTTATTAGGAACTGAGCAGGGAAAGCATGCATGTTCTAAGAAAAGTGATGAAGCACACCCAAACCTTAGCCTTGATTTAAAAAGTCCTAATGGTTCGTAGAAGTACGGAGCTGATTCATTTTGTACAAATAACTGGAAGAACTGCACACAATCCATAAAAGACTAATTTTGTTCTGACTGGATATTCTAGGTGGCATCTAAATAAAAACAATGTGAGGGAGAATAATTCAGGATTTTATATTGAAATTTCTACACATTTGAATGTATTGTAAAATTATACATAAATGTTGAATAAAACAACTTTAGAATATTGAGAACAAAACAGAATATTGCAATATATGGTGCCTATACTAAATCTGACGCTTAGGAATGATGTTAATGATTAGAGTAAACCAGACCATTTTTTTTGTAGGAATCCCTACAATACTAGAATAAAGTCTACCATTTTACAGAGAAGCAGTAATGATGCCCCAAACATGTAACTCTTTGCTCAAAGAACCACATCTTTAAAAAAACCCTCTGAAAGTATAATTCAAAAGGCATATCAGAAGTACCATTTTTATTTTTGTCCATCAAAAATGTTAACCGGTAGATCTGGTGAATAGACTTATATTTTATGTTTTTTTTTAACATTTCTATTTCTTTAGTTGTCATATATTGAACAGTTTTCCAAGGGATGTAAAATTCAAAACAGAAATAAAACTATTGAATAAGAAACACTACAAAATTGTTAAAATAGTTTAGAAGCATCAAGTCAAAAATCAAAGACATACTATATGAACGTTGAAATATATATCACAGTAGATGAAACAGTAACAGAAAAAAATAATTAAAAGGACAGAATAAAAAGATATTTAGTAAGCACCAAAATAAATGGATAGTTGCCAGCTGAACTTTCACCAGCCTAAATTGGTAAACACAAGCTCCCAATTCATTTTTTATTAAGTGAATCATTTGAAAAGATAGAGAAGTCCAGTGTAAACATATCACTTCCAAAATATTTCTGGTTTGATTTTTAAAGCATGATAAATATTTTAAATTAACTAGCTTTTTTCAAAAGCTATCAATATTTTTTCATACAAGAAACCATAAACATTATAGAGATTGTTCCAGTGAATGTGCTGCCTTGGTGCTCTGCCAATATTTGATTTTTAAAATGAAAAATGGGAAGCACATGATTATCCATTCCAATCTATTCTCTCCAGATAGAAGAACCATCCATTAATAAAACCTCCATTTTGCTGGCATGGGCTTTAATTTATTGGTTTCCATCCAGATCATTACCACAGGCAAGCAGTGTTATAGAATACTCACTTCTAAATATCTCATTAGGTGTTGATAGAGGAGAGGGAAAGAGCTGCCTTGTATAGTGTTGTACATTAAATCTATTTCAACAGATTTATTTCTATATTTAACTTAATATAGTTGTTAAAATAGTATGGAATGAAAAGGGAATGAATACAACAGGGTGAGAATGCTGTGGTGTCTGGGAGAATCAAATAGCATTCCCCTGAATTTTATCTGGCAAAGATGACTCCCTAGAGTGATCAAGTCAATTCCAATTAGGCCTTTGCAGTATTTTGTATTTGATGATGAAAAATATATCAGCAATGTATGAGGGGGGTTGTTGTAGCATCTGTATGCAGCCTCTTGTATCAGCTGTGTATTTCCCAGGATCACATGACTCTGTGCAACAAAATAATGCTAAGAAATATAGTATTAAAGAATCAAGTAGCTTTTTATTGGAAAATTCATAGTAGCTTTATAAAAATGCATAACCAATAGGCAGTGCCTGTTTTGCAATATAAGGTAGGAAATTATAAAAAAGTTATAACTTGATTTTTATATTATATAAGTTTTTAGAATAGATAGACAGTTGAATAGATTATTATTTTCTTGCACTTATGGGATTTCTTTGTTATGATCTGCAGTTACAATATAAATATATACATCTAGTCTAGCAATTATTCGCTTACTATCTTATAAAGATAGCCAGGCAGAATATAATGGTGAATATCCTTCATTTGACCATGACCATGTGGAAATAGACAAAGGTAAACAGTCATTTCGATTAACTATATATGCGCAATGAACCTTTAAAAAACAATAGATATCAGTATAGATAATAAATGATACTAGTTTCATTAGAGCTCAAGAAAGTATATAATCTATGTAAGTTATGAATACCATCATGTCATTGTTTACTTTTAGCAACCACATAGATTTTCTCCATGACAATCTGCCTTTAACCTGGTCATCCAATGATACACTCAGCACACCTGCAACTGAGTCCATCCTTCTTGTTGCTGATTGTCTTCTTCTTTTTCTTTACATTTTCCCAAGCATTAGAACCTTATCTAGAGCAGAGATCTACAACCTTGGTCCCTTTAAGGCTTGTGGACCTCAACCCTCAGACTTCCTCAGCCAGCTATGGCCAATGTTGGAGACCTCTGATCTAGAGAGCTAGGTCATCACATAATGCGTCCTAAATAGGATAATTTAAGTCTGATTATTTATGTCTTGAGTGAAAATTTTGGCTTGATTTGTTTAGTGATCCATTTATTGTTTTTTTTGGCTGTTCTCTGTACTTTGATGAGTCTTCTCCATTCCCAAAGTTTCAAAGTATCAATACTCTTTCTATTCTGCTTCTTCATTACCTCTTTCGCTTCCATACAGAATCACAGGGGAATTCCATTGCTTGTACAATTCTGGTTCACAGAACAAAGTTCGCAAATCATGGTATTTGCATTTCTTTTCCAAGCCTTCATGTCTGCTCTATCAAGTGCTAGTTTGTAGTGTATTTCTTTACTGCTTGTTCTTTACTGCTTGTTCTCCTGCCCACCAAGTAGTTCGAAAGCATGCAAATTCAAGTAAATTAATAGGTACCACTTTGGTGGGAAACTAATCGCTTTCTATGTGCTTTTGGCATATAACCATGCTGACTATGGAAATTGTCTTCAGACAACGCTGGCTCCATCAGTCAAGAAACAGATAAGAACCGTGTCCCAGAGTCAGCCACGACTGAAAGGGAAACCTTTATCTTGTTCTTTACAAATGATGGTTGATCTTAAAAGACAGAACCTTTCCGCCACTTTTATGTCTTCATTGTCAATTGTGAGGCTGACAATTTATTCAAGAAGCTTGCAGATCATTTGTAATTTTGGCTATTTAGTGTTGCCAATATAGCACAGGTAAATGATGCTCTTCCTCCAATTTTAAAATCCTACTCACCTTCTTTTAATCCAGGTTCTCTTAATATATATTTAGCATATAGATTGAATAAATAAGGGGAGACTATGCAGTCTTTTCATACTTCCTTGCCATCCTGGAACCAGTGTGTTTCACCATGTTCTAAAGTATGAAGATGCAGAGAAAGAGTGCTTGAAACTAGAAAAGTAAGTCACATGATTTGGCTGAATTGTGCTCATAGCAATTACAGTATTAATAGTACTTGGTACCTACATTTGTTCAATATTAATATTGTTAGATTATCTTATAGTCTCCTTTATTGATATTAAATTCTTAGAAACATAGTTGAATATATTTTAGTTAAATACTCTCCCTTTCCCTTTTCCAATCATTTCCCATTCCTTCCTTCCCTTATTTCATCTTTCCCTGTCTTGTATTTCCCCCCACTCCAACACATTCTGTTCACTGTCAGGAAGGGATACCCCCGAAGAGCCATTTCAGCTCAATCCGGCATCGCCAGCGGCTAGTGGAACCAGCAACTACAAAAGTGAGTGGGCTAAAGGGAAATTTAAATGTATCAAACAGGGGAAATACTTCGTGGCTTTCATAAATGTATGCTGGATATTTTACATTAGCACTGTTGTTAATCATAGGCAGCTGGTGTCCTTTGGGTACTGTTGGACTAGTGTAAGTTACTGTGAATACAGGAGTCTTTCCAGAAGCATTTTATTCCAAAATTACACATGTAGTTTTTGGATCACTATGAAAGCTAGCCTCATACAAGAAATCCATGTTCTGTATTTAAGCAAGAAATGATATTTTAATGGATTGATATTATTGTTGTTTGCTTTTGCTAAATGATTATTTTATCTTTATAGTCACACCCATATCAACTTTGGAACGAAAGTTATTTCTGGTAAATTAATCTGACAATAATTTAGGACTGCAAAAGATTTATTTATCTTAAGAAAATTCTGGCTCCTTTCTATTTCTGGCCAGTTTTGTCTGCTGACACGGAAAAGCATTATAAGGGTATAGAAAAGTGTTATGTCTCTTATGCCCTTCAGATCTAGTGACATTGAAAATAAACTAAACTATTCTAAATTGCACTGTTTTTCTTTAAGGTACCATCGATACATAAATTCTTTGTGAATAATATGTCCCGTTTCTAATAATTTATTAAATAGCCTTGTATAGGCAACAAAATCTGGAAAATAAAATGATAGTAGATAATTGTTTTAAGAGATTTTATGCTTTGAAATCTGTGAAATCTTTGAATTAGCTGGGTTTTTTTACTTTGGTTTGAACAAATTTTTTAAGACCAAACTAGTTTGACAGTCTTTTTGTTTAAAATTTTGTGTATAGAGTATGACCTATCTATTTCCATATAACACAACAGTGATGGAAATCAAGTTTCTAATGGCTCTGTAAATTTTAGTGCAATCAGATAACATGAGTTCCTAAAAAAGAAGGTCATACTGAACATATTTTTGTTAATTGCAGTATTCTGAATTATATTGTTGGTATGTTTTCTTGTATTTGAGTTTTATGTTCAAATTGCAATTGTTTTCTGCTACTGTCACTGATGTTTTTCAGCATTAGTTGTTTCTGATTCCTGAACAGATGAATGGAGTACCATATATCCCCACATATAAGCCCATCCACAAATAATCTGACCTTCACATTTTTAACCAAAATAGCATAAAAAATTGGCTTATTTATTTTTTTATTTGATTTCTATAGTCCATCTCAGCAAATGATTCTGGGTGGCTCACATTAAAAACATATATTACAATTAAAATCTGTGCTGTCTCACTCACAAACGCACACACCATGAGTGGAATGAGAAGTCTTTATTGAGTAATACAAGCCCAGGTTTGCATTCCCCAGCAGTTTCTAGAGTCTGTGTCCAAACAGTTCCTCCAGGAGCTTACGGTAGGAAATGTTCCCCTGTACAAGTACACAAGTCTAAAGATAAAGCCACTTAACTAGGCAAGTCCAAGGGGAAGCCAAAACAAGATCACCTGACAAGATCAAACAACAATTCACAAGGTCTGAGATCACAAATTCAAGGCAAGAATCCACAACGTTGCAGGAACATGCGCCAAGAGAACCAGACACCCTGTTCCAATGTTGTTTCCCTTTTTTGGCTGGGTAAAATAGCCAATGCTGGTGCAGCCCATCACAAGGAGCTAGGTTGCCGCCTCGCAAGTAATCGGGCTGACCAGTATTTGCCCTGTCTCCTCCCAACCCTGTTGTCTCATGGATCGGGGAGGACAGGGTAGGTAGCTCCTCCTCCTCCTCTGCAATGGCAGCTGCACTTCCTCTTCACTCAAAGCCTCAGAGCTAACCTATTGCAGCTGTGTCTCAATCTGCCAGTACTCAGCCAGCAGCCCATCAGGTCAATTCAGCTGTGACTGCTCCATTGAGCTAGAGCCTGCTGCTTCCTGATCAGAGCCTCCAGTTGCCCCTGAAGTCACTGCCATGTGTCTTCTGAAGTTGCCAGGGACTGACTCATCCTCCTCCTCTGAACTAGCATCTGTGGGACTTCCGGTTCCAGTTAGCTTTGGCAAGGACGAGGCAGTCTGGGCTCTGACCGCTTGAGTCTTGGTTTTCGCCCATTCAGGGGCATGTAGGTGCTCGAGGATGCCTCATACCCCTCTATGGGGCATCTGAAGAGAAAGTGCAGCGGAGGAGGTAAATAGGGCGGCGGTTCCGTCTCCCAAGCCTGTTTTTGGCTCTTATTCTCCGGTGGGAGAAACAGAGTTGAGACACCATATTGAAGCAAGCCGGAACATTGTGGGACAACAACAAGCCACGGACAATATTTTTCGAAAGCTGAAAAGAAACCACCGACAAAAGAAAGAAGTTTAAAATTAAGGTATTAGTCTACACTGATTAAGGGCAAGTAAAAGAAGGTTAAAGAAGATTAGAAAAGAAGGTTAGGAAAAAAAGAGAAAAAGAGAAAAAGGAAAGTTGAGGAAGAGAAATAGGAGAGAGGGAACCTGGAAAGTAAGCGGAAGAAAGATAAATTGAGAGATTGAAGAGGAGAAGGGAAAGGAAAGTTTATAGAAAGAAAGTAGGTAGTTGAGAGGAATAAAATAGAAAGAGAAAATGAACTAACATCTGTGGAGGCTTCTGGAGAAGCCGCACACAGAGAGACCATCACCAAATCTTAAAAACAGTTTAAAACAATAACAATAGTAAAAATCATTTAAAATGTAAAAACATTAAAAGTTTGAAGTACATACAAAGTGTTGTATAGTGAATGCAGCTTCGTGGGCTTTTTGCTTAAGTTCATGCTGCAGCTTGACAGTTACTTTGACAGCTGGC
>JANHFO010009391.1:133879-144177 GCA_032468095.1 Pareas carinatus | reverse complement strand
AAAAATATTTGTAATATAGATCCCTTTGCCATAACAAAAAACCAACACTTACTGCAGTTCATATTGATGTTCCTGAGGAACTTATTAACCGTTATATACTTTACCAGAAAATGCTGCATTTAGTAAGTATGGCTATTATAAAGTGGTATTTTTTCTGAATACATGTAACAATTTTAAATTAAAACAGTAATCTAGGTATTTGATTCTTGAGCAGTTTTTTGGTATTCTAATCCTTCTCCTGCTATATTTAAAACATTTTCCTGATTCCTGTAAAAACCGTTTTGCCATAAGACTTCACAGTTGCAAATATCTTTATAATTAAGAATCTTTGTATTTAGCACTATAGGCTTTGTACCAAGAAGTTAACACATATATACTCATTATTTTATTTGGTAAGATTTAAAAATACTGAAATAACAGAAGCCGGCAGTCCATTAGATGCTTAATACAGTAACAGTGCCAATTGAAGACTCAAATTCATTGTTTAGCTAAAGTATTATAGTGAATGAAGGAAAAGAAAGCATAACAAAAGTATTTAGCAGATTGGTAGTGTTTTTCCTCTGGCTTTCCTTCTCAATCTAGAATAGACTTAAGGAAGTAGAAAAAAAGAAAGCCGGAATTGATTTGATCGATTGATTCCCTTGATTTGATCAAAATGAAATAATGGAAACATTTGAAACCAAATTAGTTCATGAGATATAGCGAACAAAGTATGATGTGGAAATCTGGCTGAGACCTCTGCGACAAACTCTCATTAAAGAGGCACCAGCATTTATATGCCAAAATGTTTGTGAATAAGTGAATCATATAACATTGAGCATTGGAAATGACAGTGATAAAATTCAATAGAACTGTAAACAAGATTCATGATCTGAGGTCGCTATTAACATGCAGAATTATCTCCAAATATAAAAGGAATTGAGAATGCAGTAAGGCAGTAGGACAGGAGTCTAGACAAACCAGTAACTCATTCAGGACTCTTGAATAAACAGTAACTCCTTAATCATTCATGACAAACTACACTCATAATGTAATGAGGTAAATCCTTGCTTAAAGGATTGCTTCAGTGGTATGCCTACAGCAAGAGTGAATGGGTGAGTGCTGTGGTATGGTTGCAGGCAGGTGGGGCTGAGTTTGACTGGCAGGTGTGCAACTGGGGCTTGTACTTGCCCTGCTGGGAGCTTCTCAGAAAATCAGTGGGAGTGATTGGCTGGAGCAACCTGTGGTCTCCTGCTGACTTCCCCATGGATTTTGCTTTTGGGTAGGTGGCAGGGAAGGTTGCAAATGGTGACCACGTGACTGCCATTGACTATAATTTCAAGATTTATAAATACTGCTAAAAATCTGCAAAGAATCCTTTCTATTATGACGTGTAATATTCCTGTCTCTCATCTCTAATTGAGAAGAAGAAGAATTGGCAATATTTGAGATGCAAAACATATTAGCAAAGGAACACATTTATCTTTGTAGTATATGCCACATCTAATTACAGCGAGCACAGATGTGAGATTTGCCTCAATAATTAGATTTTTAATTGGTATATCATAAAACAGATCAATCATTCCTCTCTTTGGCAAAAGGAAATCATATAAACGCAAATACCTTGTATTCATGATTTTTTTTAAATCATTTTCTCTGGCCTTTCCCCTTACCTTTAAGATCTTTGCTGTATATAAAGTAAACTGTCATTTGTAATCTTGAAGAGAAAAGTGGAAAGTGAATATTTTTGCTGGATAATACTTGTAATAAATGTGGTTTAGTACATTTTCCCCTGATATATAGGAAATGCTCTACTTTGCCTTTTCATAAATATAGGATAATTCTAGGATTTATTCCTTCAAGTTCAGAATGCAACAAGTTTGTAACTTGGTGTTGAAACTGATGACTCAGATGCTATGTATTTTGAATTCTTTAAATATTAATTAATGATTTATGATACATTCTCATTTAATAACCAAGTACTCTCTTGTTATAGTTGCCGGACAAGTAATCGAAAAAGTTTGATCTGTAATGGACAGTCTTCAGCTATACCTCGACCCCATTCACCGCTTTCTGCTCACACTGGTAATACCGATGTTCTTTTAAAATGTATTTTAGTGTTTTCAAAAGGTTCCTGTTTGAAATTTTGTATTAATGTTTCGCATGTGAAATGTTAATGTAGAATGTATCAGTATGAAATCCATGCTTAATATTTATTGCAATAAATTTGACGTATCTATTTGAATTATTCTTGCTTATAACCACAGCAAAAGTCATGGATGAGTAAGGAGTGAAAAAATATAAAAACTGTAATTAATGCATTATGCCACATAGTAAACTGATAATTGTATCACTAGTTGATTTCTGCATTCAGTTTGAACAACTGACATCAGTTACCCCTTTTAAAGTTAAATTGGTTACTATCATGGATCAGAGTCAGTACAAGATAAAAACATATGCAGAACTGACATAAAATAGATTTGGAAATATAACTCAAGGGAAAGCAAGTGTAGTTGATATTAATTGTAATAGATGGCACAGGTTTATAGATAGGGCTTTGCTGCATTCATTTTTACTAGATACTAATAAACTAAATCAAAGTATGAATGAAATATGTATGGACAGGCTACGTAAACTTGGGCATGTTATTCTCTCTCAGCTAAGCTCACCTTATAGAGTTGTGATGGTGGTAAAAAACAGGAAGAGGAAGGAGAATTAGTGTAATGCAGGGTTTTCCAGCCTTGGTAATTTTAAGGCGGGTGGACTTCAACTCCCGGAATTCCTGAACCAGCACCTGGCTGGGAAATTCTGGGAATTGAAGTCCACTTGCCTTAAAATTGTCAGGGTTGGGAAACCCTGGTGTAATGGAATGTGTGAATAACTCTTGGGTGTCGAGGGAAAGAGATGCTGCTTAGGAAACAATCAGACAAAAGAGGAAAACAGCTGCAGTTGCTTTATTATTATTCTATTAAGTGTAATAAAAGCAAGTTTAAGAAATCTTTTTTAAAATATAATTTAAAGAAGAACTAATAACAGCTTTCAGAGATTTTCTAGAAAAGAAGAAAGATAAAAGTACATATGCTTTCTTAATGTCCTCCAACCCACGTTAATAAATATGTTTCAAGAACAGAATATCAAAATACTTCTCTGACAATAAGAGGAAGCATTGAAATATGCCATTATAAAGGTCCTCATCTGATTCAACTTAATAATTAATTACACCTCAGTTCATCATATGAACTGATAATCCTAGGGAGTCACATATTTTTCCATAGATAACTGGATCATTTCCGTCAATAAATTAATAAAGAAGTATAAATTTTTTGATTCATTTCTTTGATCTCTTTAAATAGTTTTAGGATTTGTGTGGAGAACAAATCATGTTTTACATCACGTTTATAGAAAAACATTGAAAATTCTGAAGAGTTCATAAGCCTTAAAGCACCACTTTGCATATTTCATTTAGAATCTCTGTAGTTTTGTATATGCGAGCTCTTCTAAGAAAACATCAATACCTCTTAATAGATTTGTTTCCTATGAACTTATTCAGTCCCTTTTACAGCATCTCTTGTTGATGAATTCTGCAGGTCAATGATATGCTGTGATAAGAGATAAATGATTGTTCTTAACAAAGTACATATTAACATCTAACTAATACACATGAAGTTTACAGTGTGGCCTTTTTTCAATAAACTCATTGAATATTATAAAATCAGACTGAATTTGTAGCTATACAAATTGCTTTCTTTTCTAGTACTTCATATTTTCTGCTAGTGAAAAAAAAAGTTTGGTCAAACAATTTCCTGAAAGACACTAATACTATTTATTTAATATTGAATGGTTTGAGATGAGAATTTCATATGTGCACAAAACCTCATTTCATACCTAGGAAAATAGCCCATTCCTCGGAGTCAAATCAATTATTTAACTGCTACCAATACGAGGAAATGAAAACAGATCAGTACTTCATATTCCTGTGTACGGGGGTAATTATACACTTTCTTAAATTTAAAAGCAGGCCAGTATATAATAATAAAAACAATTTATCAATGGGCACCTGCATTTTTGTACCTCTAAATTTCTCCTGTCTCTAGTGGGCTCAGAGAGCCTGAATTACAGATTGGAGTGACATATTTTCTTAAACCAAATCAGTTGCTGCTTCCACAAAATCTTTTAGTGAAAATATTATTATTATATTTGTCCTTAAATATGCTTATCTTCTGGGGTAATTAAAAGTATTCCTAATTTTTTTTGCAAGCACATATTGTGCCTTAAAAAATTATTTTACATCCAGATGCATAACCTGCAGGTCAAACCTTAAAACATTTATTTTGAAAAGTTACATGAATTATAAAATTCCTGAATATATAAAATATTATACATGCTGCAATAGCAATTAAGTTTTCAGGATTTAAAAAAAACTATTTCAACAATAGTTGTGTATGTGCAGTGATGTTCCACACACAATATATCAAGTTCAAATACATTACTATTTTAAATATTTGTGTGTGTCTTTATATGTGTGTCTTAGAGTCAGTTTTGACTTCTTGAAAACTGGTTGACAAGATTTTTGTAAGGGGTTTCTCCCTAAGATTGAGAGAAACGTCTGACCTCATCGATTATGTTTAAATAGTAGTTAATAGTTAAAGCTACATGAAAAATCTTCAAGACTACGAAAGCAACAAACTCTTGGGAACAATAGGATTTAGGGTAGACAAATACTGAGAGAATTATGGAGGTTATAAAGGTTATAGGCAAGTTTAGCATTTCTCTCAATTGCCATACAGTTAAATATTTCACAGGAAAAAAAATCTTCCCTTTTTTATCTTGTGTGAAAGTTTGTCCAACAAGGTGATTCTTTGCAGCCAGAATAAACTGAGCCCCTAAAAGGTCAGGTAGGTATGGGACAGGGAGAATGAAAAGAAATAATTAGGTAAGATACATAATAGATAAGAAAACCATTAAAATATATTACTTTGAAATGGTTGGAGAAAAAGCAGTTCCATTATTCCCTTTCCTTCGTTTTGTCCC
The DNA here is from genome assembly GCA_032468095.1 of Pareas carinatus. Taxonomy (NCBI): domain Eukaryota; kingdom Metazoa; phylum Chordata; class Lepidosauria; order Squamata; family Pareidae; genus Pareas; species Pareas carinatus. The sequence continues at coordinate 139,167 of JANHFO010009391.1, read as the reverse complement.
CCATTGCCCATGTTGAAATTGTGGCCCTGATGGTCAGCACTCCATTTTTGTCAAATAACTCTCATGAAACAAGTAAGATATCTACTCCAATAAAAAGTGCCAAATACACTTAATTTTCAGCTCAGTGTTATTTCTTTTTGCTTTTTAAAGAAAGAAAAAAAAATAACGTTTGAAACTCGGGAATGAAGCATTGCTGCTCAGCTCATTTTCCAAGTATACATGGATACAAATAGGACTGTGTTGTACATTACTTTCCCCTGACAATTCTTTGTCTCTTCTCTGCCTGATTAGTTTGTTTACATAATTCATGTTGTAAAACAGTTTCAGTGCTTCCTCATGTGTTTTCATGTAGATCAGAATTTCCTCAAGAACAGAGGTTTTTTTTAAAAAAACACCCTCAGCTGCATAAAAGATTCTTTTAATAAAATATGAACTGCAATAGAGTGGCTGTAATCAAGGCTAATCATTTATTTTGGAAGAAAACAAAGCTTTGAGAAGGAATTAAAGAGTTAAGAGACAAGCAAGAACGGCAAACTGTTTTAAATGACAAAACATATTTTTACTTTTTTTTTAAAAAATATAGAAGCTGCCAAAAGCAACCGAAGGTAAAAATTATGACACGAGTCCAACAATATTTTAAAGATCGGAATACATATAAATGACTCTGCAACCAGAAACGAGTTAAAAATAGCAAATTTCAGTGTCCCTGTTCAACATTCTTTTGTATCTTTAAATCTGACTTTCATTAGGCAACCTTTTAAGTAAGGTGGTTCTATGATATAAATCATGGAGTTATTCTATTTAAATTGGGAGAAATTAATAGTTAAGACTGAAACCATGCAAGTCTTTTCAGGATCATAAATATCCAGTCTTTCATTTTGGTAGATTTATATTCTAGATTAGAAGAAGCAGTTTAAATACGTAAAACAGAAATATTTTCATTTGAGCAGTCAGGCTAAATTATCTTCCCTTATACCAGGGCACATATATAAAGAAGTACGGTGGCTCAGTGGCTTAAAATGCTGAATTTGCCAGCCAGAAAAGGTCGACTTTCTGTACTTCAGCAGTTCAAGCCCTAGCATTGCATGATAGAGTGACCCCGTCACTCACTTTAGCTTCTGCCAACCTAGCAGTTTTAAAGCATGTAAAAATGCAAGTAAACAGATAGGTGCCACTCCAGTGCAAAGCTAACAGCATTTCATATAGTAGCAAGAAACCAACCGTTGCCCCCCTGCAGTACACCCTGGATAGTACACAAGTGTGAACTAGCAATCTTAGTCAGCCAAACTACTTGCAATAACACTGTAGACTCCCTGGCTCTCAATGTACAAACACCATATGCTAAATAAATAATAACATATTATATACCTTTTAATTCATTTTCGTGCGTAGGAGGGTTTTTGTTATACAATCATAATTAAATTGGTAGCATATTTTATGGTAAGTAGTTAATCAATGGAGATCTGATATGTCTTCGTATTTTAGATGATATACTTAGTTAATAATTTACTATCCTTTAAAAAAAACTTGCTGAAATAAAGGTTGAAAAATGCAAATTCTATATGCAGTAACTCAACTTTATTCACTAAAGTGGCATGATATATTTTTGTGAAGCACAGTATAGCCTTATCAAAGTATTTTTATAAAGTTACTAATTCATTTTCTGGCAGGCAGATAGGCTCCTGCCTACCCTCGTTCCCCGAAAGTAAGACATCCTCCGAAAACAGGACCTACTTACAGCTTTGCCTCTCACTGAAATATAAGGCATCCCCCGAAAATAAGACCTCCCTGATAATAAGGCCTCGGACGTCCGGTTCTGGGCGGCCTCGGTGGAAAAATAAGACATCCCCTGAAAATAAAACCTAGCGCATCTTTGGGAGCAAAAATTAATATAAATGTCTTATTTTTGGGGAAACACGGTAATACACTGGAAGTTTCCCCACTGGTCAGACTTCTGGGAGTTGAAGTCCAGATGTCTTCTAACTGCCACAGTTCACATATACTTTGTCCTTTCTCTCCCTATTTCCATACATGTTGCAATGGTCTCTCTCTCTCTCTCTCTCTCTCTGCATGTGATTACTTTAATATTTCTAGTTGATTATTAGCAACTAAACCTGTTCCACCTATTTAGCTAGCCATTCAGGAGGAACAGTTGGGATGTAGGCAGCGAATGAGATAGAAATCTGAGTTTTACAAATGGTATAAAAGAAACAAATATCCTGTAAACAATCTTTCCACATAGAAACAGGATCTTTATAGATCTGGTGGGAACCTTTTTTCTGCTCAGAGAAATAGAAAATGAAATGAGGAAAAAGAAACCCGGTAGCATTCTTAAATTGCCTTCAAGAAATACGGAAGAATCATTTTAAAAATGAAATTCTTATCTTTAACATATGGTAATTTTTTTTAGCCTTATATGTCTTGACTTTTGCACTACATTTCTGTAGCTCAGCTCTGTTAGCTGATGCTGATATTGAGCAGGAAATATTTCCCTAATGAACATGGTAATGAAGCTATTTTTGCATATGCTGCTTTACTGTTCCAATATAATTAACCATCTTGTTTGTTAATCCAGAACATTTTTTTCACAGCCCTTATGGTATTGGGGTTGTACTGTTTATCACAGACTTTCTGCAAGCCTACAATCAAATAAAATATTTGGGCCAAATTTCTATCAGTTTCAACTCTCTGCTTTTCTACGGGAATGACTTCTCTGTTTATATAACTTCCAAAGGAAAATACTGATCCAATTTTTATTCACACTGGATGGCCTAGGCATCCTTTTTTTGTGGAGAAAAAAAATAAGGCTAGTTTTTACAGCGACACTTTATATTCTTCAAGATTACAAATGGGAAATCTCAAATCTTTATTTTATGCCTCATTTGTTCAGGTGTTTGTTAGAACAAGGGAGGATTTGAACTGGGAAGTCAACATGGTTTTATATGCTGTGCCCCCAGATCTTATACTTTTCTCACTCACATCTTCATGACATCTGAAGATCAATGGTACTTACATTTGCTAAAGCAATTTTCCCCAACCCCAGCCCAGATCTGTCAGCTAAGGATGGATGAATTTTTTTATATCACTTTTACATATGTTCATCAAGTCACAAGTTGTTAGATTAGAACATTAACATCTGGTCTGTTGGTTGATTATGTACAGGTAGTCTTGGTTTTGTGCTATCAGAAGATTTTCAGAGGTTGAATCATTCATTAAGGCATCTGCACAAAAGTAACCCAATTTTTTTGGGGGGGGGTTCATCCAATAATTCACTTGAGTTGGAGATTCTGGATATCTGCTTAAAGAAATCACATTCAAAACACGTAATAGGTGAGGTGATGGGTGGACAGAAAGATGGTGAGGAAACAGTGACCTGATATGACCACCAGTGGGCTTTATATAGACTTAACCAAGCTTTTAACGCCTGGATTCAAGTTCCTACCTAGTGCAAAAATTCATGCAGAGCAATCAATTTCCTGTAGTTAACAGAATATACGCTATCCTGTGATCATACTAATATTGGGTGAATGGGGGGACGACGACAACAGGAACAATGCAAATGTTCAACCTAAAACATTTTTCTATGGATAGCATGTATTCTAATGTTACATACTGTATATTCTGGAGCTCTTTGATATTGATGATTTAAGGAAGAAAAGCTGCTATCTGCAACGCTAAAGCTAACTCATGCTTGGTTAGGTTTAAATTTCATTTTCCTCCAGCGGTGCTCTAAGCCTTTATTTCCTCCTTAATCATTTTTAGTTCCTCTGAAATCCAAGAGGTCCAGGATCCATGTGCATGGAAAGTTTACCCAGATGTGATTCAGCCTCACTTTCCTCTCATTTCAAGTGGCAACTAAAGACTTGGTTAAACCATACACCAGTGACCCAGGAAGACCCCCAAGTTCTCTCTGAAACCCAGGAGGGTCCATCCAGAGCCTGAAGTGAACCAATAAAAAAACAAGAAGCAGCTATGGAGAACTCCTAGGCTACCAGAGAGTGATCTGTCCATGACAAGGAACTGATGGTAATCTCCCAACCTCCAAATCATATTGCCACTGTCCCGTGATAAAATCAGATCTAATGTACTGTATGTTCTTAACTGTGACTAGGACCAGAGATAACTTGGGTTATTTCTGTGATTGCCATGATCTCCCAATCCATCTCCAATTCCACATACAGGAAAGGAATATTTAAATCCCTTGGAGCCTAATTTCTGCCAGCCCAGTTACAGCCTCAAGCAGTTCAGGTTGCAAAACAGAAGGAACACTGATAGTAGCAACACTCTTCTCTAATCCCTACAACCCATTTTCACAAACAGGCTTTCTGTTAATTGCAAATTACATAAGGTTGGATATAGGCTCTAAACCTTATGCCAACTAACTTAATTGCTTTAAACAAAAATGAGTGTCTTCCAGTGGTGATCTCAGAGAGCAGGTAGTTGGGTTAGATGAAGGACTGACTATTTAGGTCTTTAAAAGCCAGCACAAATAGTTTTAAATTAAATATGGACATTTCATGGCATCTGCCGCAGTTCACACCATTGTATGCTCGTGTTAAGTACAGTGTTAAGCTGTACTTAACATGAGCATATTTTATATGGATCACAATTTTCAAACCATATTTACGGGGGACTTCTAAAAAACAATTCTAACATATGAGTTTCCACAGTGGACAAGTCCCGGAGAATATCCAGAAGGTATTCTTAATCCCCAAAGGAGAAGGTGGGCAACTTGTGGCCTGTTAATGATATATGCTGTCCCAACAAATCATGTATGGTTCCCATAAATCTTGCAGATTGTAACTCTGCACTGAGGTAGCAATTTTCAATTTCATAAATTCAAGATATATATTAGTCCTGCTATCATTTACTTATTTGTGTGACATATTCTGGTGAGAGAGAATGAGAATGAGCTGAGAATGAGCTCCAGCATGAGTCCAAAAGTCCAGAAGGCTAAACTTCTTTTTTTTAAAAAAAGAAAAGAAAAAAAAGGAGGTAACAGAGTATTGGAAAATAAGTTATAAAATAAGTTATAAATGTAATTCGGAATATGAAATAATTCAATTAGATATATTACCCACTTAAGGGAAAACTGAATTAGAAATGGATAAAATTGGGGGAGGAGATTTTGGAAGCTTGATATTTAAATGTGATAAGTATGGAATGGACAATAGGATTTTTAGGATTTGCTATTTAGTATATTTAGTACTGTTTAAGATAGGACTGGATGTAAACAAGGAAGAAGAAGAAGAAGAAGAAGAAGAAGAAGAAGAAGAAGAAGAAGAAGA
>JANHFO010009391.1:117435-133779 GCA_032468095.1 Pareas carinatus | reverse complement strand
GGGAGGTAGGGAAAGAGTGAGACAGGGGGAAGATGAAAGAGAGGAATGAAGAAAGGAAAAATAAAGGAAGGGACAAGGGAAAGAAGGGAAAGGGAATAAAAGAACAAATGCATACACAGAGATAGAAACAAAATTAAACAATAAATCAGTATATTGTACATGAAAGATAGTTAAACGTGTTTGAGGTATCCAACTGTTATCCAACTGAGAAATGTATCGTATAAATGAGAGAAATGTATATATTGATGCAAAATATCTATAATAAAAAGCAACATGGAAAACAAAAGGAAATATTTTTTTAAAAAATATTTTAAATACTTGAATTGTTAAATTGTCCCACAGTGAGTTGACCATAGCAAGTTGGCTACAACAAGTTGTCCCATTCTGCCAAGCAGAGTCTGAAGTACTTGTTTAGATGAGGTGAGAGACATGTGTGCAATCTCAGGAAGAGTGGAGAATCCTAAAATGGGAAGAGGCAATTTAAGCCACTGAGTCCCACTTTCTTCTTAGAAAAATCCAGATTAAAAGTCAGCAGATTAAAGGGGAACGTCACCTCGTCTCTCCGTACAAATCCACATTGTCTGCTTAATTTACACCAGTGGCCCTCAATCCTCTGGGCACCAGGGATTGATTCCATGGAGAAAGGTTTTTTCCACAAACCAGAGATGGCATGGTTTTGTGTGCTATCTTCATCCTGTGGGTGGGACTCCACTTGCCTACGTAGACTGGTTGCTAGCATGCCATGAACCAGTGCCAATCCATAGATCTGGGAGGTTGGAGACCCCTGATTTACACCATTGTTTACAGGGGATTTGGCTTTTCTGAATTCACCAGGTAGTAGAACAACCTCAACCTCAATGTCTTGCAGATGTGTGGACTCCACCTCTCAGAATTCCCCAGTCGGAATCGCTGGCTAGGGGATTCTGGGCATTGAAACCTACATATCCTAAAGTTGCTTATATTGAGAAGCACTGGCTCAGACCCTGCTTAAATGATTGTGTACTTTTGTTGTGAAGATGCCCAAACACACAAATTGCATAAGCAGGCATCTTTTCTGAGTGATCCATTTGCATTGTTTTAGCACATTCTTTTACTGTGAATAAGGACTAACATAGGGATATACGGACTCTTTTCTTTTATAAAAAAAATTCCATTCTTATTAAAAATAAAAAATGTATTCGTTGTTATTCTGTATTTGTTTTTGTACTTGAGATCTCCTAGTAGAACACTGTTCGGATTAAGAAGCTACATGGGGAGTGGGGGGGCATTTGATTAAGTATCCATTTATCTAGGGATATTTTACTTTTATGTTCAAAATTCCAAAGTATATTGCTTAGCGATAGCTTTAAGCAATTACTACATTAATGAAAAGGAGACTTTTAATCCTTTTTAATATGATCAGGTTATTTTTGGCCTGGGAGGGTTGAGGTTTCGTCAATCTAATGAGTTTCCAAAAATGTGCAGGATTAGCATGACTCAAATCCATGGGAAATTACACTGAAGTGAACCCAAAGTCTATTTAGAAGGACTTGAAAACTTCAGCAAACTCCTTAGGAGAACAGCAACAGCGTCCTCTTTGCCGATGACGTAAAATTATTTAACACCCCTCACAACACTGCCTTACAAAGCGACCTGGACTACGTGTCACAATGGTCGAACAATTGGCAACTTCAAATCTCTACCGACAAATGCTCTGTCTTACACATTGGCAAAAAGAATCAGAACTCTACCCTGTTTCCCTGAAAGTAAGATATCCTCCAAAAATAAGACCTACTTACAATTTGGCCTCTCACTGAAATATAAGGCATCCCCCGAAAATAAGACCTCCCTGATAATAAGGCCTCAGACTTCCGGTTCTGGGTGGCCTCGATGGAAAAATAAGACATCCCTGAAAATAAGACCTAGCGCATCTTTGGGTGCAAAAATTAATATTTATTTATTTATTTATTTATTTGTTTAGATTTATAAGACAGTGTCTTATTTTCGGGAAAACAAGGTATCTTGTCTGATTGCTTTCTAGGCAGCATTTCTTCGCCTTGTTCCCACAAAGTCATAACATGCATGCCCAACCACTTCTAGGGCATTGTTTTTGGTCGTTACTAAAATCTCACAAACAGTAATTTCTGGACCCTCTTCCAAATATTTGTATAAAGGCTACCAGTGCCCACAGAGGCTTGGTGAGTAAGTTTTGGAAAGAGCTATATTCTTGTCCTTGCTTATCAGGTGTATGTGATGCAGACCAGATGTGTGTTTCTCATTCTATATTATGGAAGAATGAGGTTTAATTATGCATTAATCTGATTAACTACAGCAGTCTTCAAACATCTCTCTCAACATACCCAGCTGCTGTGGGGCAGCAATCTGCCTGCCCATTCCCGCTTCACCCATTTACAAGACCATATTTTTGCATGCTCCCTTTTCTCAACATTTTTAAGCCGTCTCATTCTATCTCACAAGCCATTTTTTCACAGGGATGACATTCCTTCTGCCTCTTGTGCCAAGCCTGCAGAGTAAATCACTTCACTGAGTCCTGTCCTGAAAAAAACAACAGAATTTTAGAAATGTCTGTAAATTTATTAAAAAGAAAAAATCGAACTATCACATTAGCATAAGTATCCAGAACTTTTACTCATACTTTGTTGAAGCACCTTTGGTAGCAATTACAGTCTCTAGTCATTTTGGGAATGCATGACAAGCTTTGCACACCTGGATTAGGGTTTTTTCTGCCATTCCTCCTTGCAAATCCCCTCAAGCTCAGTCAGGTTGGATGGCGACCGTTGGTGAACAGCCATTTTCAGGTCCCTCCAAAGATGTTCAATAGGGTTCAAGTCAGGGCTCTGGCTGGGCCACTCTAGAACATTCACAGAGTTGTGCCTAAGCTACTCCTGTGTTGTCTTGGCTGTGTGCTTAGGATCATTGTAATGTTGGAAAGTCAACCTTTGGCCCAGTCTGAGGTCCTGAGTGTTGTGGAACAGGTTTTCATTGAGGATATCCCTGTACTTTGCTCCATTTAGCTTTCCCTCAACCATGACCAGTCTCCCAGTTCCTTTTGCTGAAAAGCAGCCCCACAGCATGCTGCTGCTACCACCATGCTTCACTGTTGAGATGTTATTGGGTAGGTAATGAGCGATGTCTGGTTTCCTCTAGACATGACATTTAGAATTGAGATCAAACAGTTCAATCTTGGTTTCATCAGACCATAGAATCTTGTTCCTCGCAGTCAAAAATTCTTTAGATGCTTTTTTGGAAACTCCAAGCAAGCTTTCATGTGTTTTGTACTGAGGAGAGGCTTCTGTCTGAGCTCTGCTTTTCCTCATGGTGTTTGCTCTGCTACAGTATGCATTTTCAGCTGTGAGGCCTTCTATGTGCCTTTTCAAATCATGTCCAATCAATCTAATTTACCGCGAGTGGACTTCAGTCAAGATGTAGAAACATGTCAGCAACCAACAAGAGAAATGGGAAGCCCCAGAGCTAAATTGCATGTCTTATTGCAATGTGATATTTCAGTTTTTTCTTTTAAATAAATTTACATTCATTTCTAAAATTTTGTTTTCACTTTGTCATTATGGGGAGTGTAGATTAATGAGAAAAGAATGAATTTCAACAACTATAAAATCAGGCTGCAGTATAACAAAATTGACAAAAGTGAAGAGGTATGAATACTTTCTGAATGCACTGTATATTACTGTAATTGGGTGTATTTTAATATTCTGTTTTGATCTAAATATATACTTTGGTTCAAGACTTTTTTCTCTCAGAAAGATATTATAATATGTATAAATAATACATAGAGGCATTGTAATCTTGAGAACTAATGTTATTTAAATGGATATAAAACAAGGTTTTTTACCTTAGGTTCATAAATATTTGTGGATTTGATGAAATTATATTTTCTGCTGAAGAAAAAAGGGTATTTGAGAGGAAAAGAATGTGGGCATCCATCCATTTTAAGTCTGTCTCCACTGACTTGTTTCTTCAGTCCACCAGCCATATGGTTCCCTGAAGAAATAAGGTTCTTGATAAGAAAAAAAAGGTTATTCATCACCATCTTGCCTGTTTTTTCATTTGCATTTATTTATTACTAGTCCAAACAAAGAAAAAATTATGTTTGGATAAAGTTTGGATAGAATTATGTTTGGATATTTCACACCCAATTATTACTAATCACATTCCTTGAGTCAGAACATAAGATATCCTGCCAGATTATCCTAATTAGATGACAATTCAGTTTTATGTAAGTATATATGGCATGAGAGATGTGGCAAGAAGGGACATCTAAATGAAAAATAATAATTGGAATTTATTACAGATTTTTGTTGAATGTCATGAATTATGGAACTTTTTGTTAAGATATTTTCTATTTATCTCGTTCATAACAGGTAGCAGTCCTCAAGACAGCCCTAGAAATTTTTCTCCTAGTGCCTCAGCCCACTTCTCTTTTGCACGAAGGTAGGAAAATATATGCTTATATCAAAATTATTAGCAGAAAAATATTTTTGGTACATGTCTTTAATGATAATGCTGATGGTTAGGCTGTTTATTGTTAGCTTATTTGGCAATTCCTTGATTGTATATTGTTGATTTTTGATCTTGTCAGTCTTGGTGTTAATCTATGCTGATCTGGGTGTTGATTGCTAGTGTGAAGTGTTTTTGTTTTTTTGTTTCAACCAAATAATTTCCACAACCACTCCCACCAACACTGACAGTGCAAACCACTAGAATATAAATTGAGAGCATCCCTTCTAGCACTGCTGATGTTACATAGTTTGGTGATAAAGTGTTTGTAAAGAAACAACCAAACTCGAGAGCACCAAGAACCCTTCATTTCAATCCTAAACTACAAATATTCTCAATGAGATGCATAATTATTTGCAACAAGCTCTATCACAAATTATGTTATGGTAGCAGGCCATTGTCTCTCTATAAGATGTTGTCAAATCTCACCTATTCTACAAGTAGAAGACTGGTATGCATGTAGAATAATGCTGGCTGGATATACAAAAATAAATAACAGTGAGGTTTGATATTAAAATGATTAATATTCTTGCTCTCTATGTAGTTGAATACTCCCTTCCAACAGTGTTCTCTATTGAAATATTTAAAAAACAACTGAGAGCAATTGATGCTTAACTGATGCCAGAACTCAGTGGATTCAATCAATTGATTCAGTTTGTCTCACCTTTCTCATTATGTGAGAACATCAAAACCATATCACCTCTGTATCAAAAACTTTATTCATAGGATGCTTGAATAAATATTGAATATGTAACAGAGTCTTGCATAAGATGCTAAATAGATAATGACAGAGAAGGCCAAGTAGAATTAGAAATTTGTATCATTCACTTAATTATGTCTTTGTACACAAAAAATTGTTAACATTGTTAGTCAGATTTTCCTTGTTAGAAAAATTAACTGGTTTAAGTTATTTGATGATTCTGTGTTAACTTGTTACTTACCTATACTTAAAAAGTTGTCCTTTTGTATTTTTTTCTAAACATCTTTGGTACAATTACATTGCAGTCATGGGCATCGAAATGAAAGGTAACTATTTCTTACCTGTACAAATTGTGCTCACTGATGCAACCATGCCTGTGCATGGCTGAATAGATCATCACAGCAAGTCCAGATACAATCTGCAGCTATTCTGTTTTCTGCCTGCTTCATTTGCCTCATAGACAGAAAACAAGAAGTCCTTGTGTGATGTGTTTTCTTTTTCTTGTATGTGTGTCCAATCTGTCCAATCTGATATGATTAGGAACATATCTCTGTGGTAGATAGACTATTACATTCACATGCAAGACTAAATATAGCTGTGTTTCTGCATGCTGAATTCTGAGCAATATTGAGCAGAGATTTCTTATATGATATTTATGTCATTTATATTATGCATGTAAGTTGCTGTACAATCTATAGCTTGGTTGAATTCTGATTTATCTATTGTTGATATTTGTCTAAGATATAAAGGGAGATAGTATTGCTTGGTAGTAGTGAAATTTAAAGCATAGGCAACAGCTATATGTGCGTTAGATAAATGTTTAGGCTGTGACTGAGAATGAAAACTAGGCTGAAAGTTCTATTCATGGAAGTTTCACTACATGTATCAAAGATTAAAAATTGTTCCATACGATCAATATTTTACAAAAAATATAATGATCTCTGTTTCATTTTGCAAATAAAACAATTATCATTCTGTATTCACTTTAACTGTCAATCTACATGTGTTATATTTAGTACGTAGATTGTGCCACTGTTTTTCTATTCTCTTCCTAGTTAGCATTTTGAATTGGTTAAGCAGTATGATGAAATCTTCCATTCATTTCCAAACATTTGCACATGCTTTAAAGAAATGAACTGAATAAGGCTTGCTTATTGTACTGTATTTTCCTTTATGTCATATTGTTCCATAAACTCTATTTGAATATTTTGGTATAGTAAAATTGCAGTTGTCTTTTGTGACTAAACTCAAATACACTTTAGGGCTGATGGACGGCGTTGGTCACTGGCATCTCTTCCTTCTTCTGGATATGGTACAAATACCCCCAGTTCAACAGTTTCAGTAAGTGATTTCATATTGGTTCCTTTCTGTAACATATTTTCAGATTCAGGCTCTTTAGAAAACAGAGATGTTTTGGGTAGTATTGATAAGTAAAGATTAAATTTTGTATCCCCATAGGGTCTATATATGTGAAATTGTATAGTAAAATTTAGAAAATGTAATAACCTGTTGACAAGCTTAATGGTAAGTTTAGAGATTGGTTGTGTCATATTTTCTACTAGATAAATAATGATGATGTTAGAACATCCAGTAACTGGTTATGTAAATTTCTATATTAGAAAATCAGAAACCAGCAGCATATTCCAAGGGCAAACCATTTTAAGCCACCATTTTGAATAAGCAATGGAACAGCTATTTCAAGGGCAAAGCAGAGTATTTTGCCCATGTTTAGCACTTGTTTTTGTGACCTCCACAAAAGTAGACAGTATCTTTACTCTTTATTTTATAACACTAGCAAGCATTATTAAATAAAATGTAATTTGTCTTATCTAAGTGAAATACTTACCATGACTTTAGTACTGAGACTTTAGTCATCTATAATTGCTTCTTTTCTTTATATGCATTAGAATGGAAATGCTGAAGTCTGTGGCTTCTATATTGATAGTGTAGTTTAGAGGCTAGCCTCAACAAATCTAGCCAGAAAGGTTTATAACTGAACAATACGAACCTGAAAACATCTAATAAATAAATAAATATAATGATACTGGAAAGAGTACGTATTCTTTTGTGGTCACAATCTGGCTATGATACTGATAATTTCACTCACCTTAAACAGAATTTGTGATCACTTTGGTAATTTAAGAGATTTAAGTGATTAGTCTATCCATGTAAAGAACTTTGACTAATTTACTCTAAAAATTATAGAAGGAAAGGTTTGTCTGTAGTGATGAGAATTGAATGACACTTTCTCTAAACTTTTATTATTATGTATGCAAGACTTAATGCTGCACTAACTATTATGTAATCATTTTTACATTGATCAATTTGAATTACTTCCCCTCAAATAAGCCAATATGCTTGATTCCTAAGTATTATAGAATACGATCTTAATTACGCAACTCTATTAATATTTATTTTTATGATGAACAGTATTCAAAAGAAACGGAAGGAATTATGATTAATTACATTCCATTCATTGATAGGTTATTTATTTTGTCAAATTCTGCTTTTTGAAACTTAAAGAAAAAATCTTATAATGAAGTGCTTTGATAAGACATTTCCAGAGAGATTTTACATCATGTGACATTGAAGAGATTATTTTCCACTAAATACTTATCAAATTGAAACTGAGCAAAGCTTATTTCACTAGGATATGTCTGAGATAGTAAACATATAATTAAGAAAAAACCTATTATTCATTAATAGCTTTTTTCACAGTTGATTTTTTAATGTTATTTTTTAAACAAAATCATAAACATGAGTAATTTTTCAGGAAATAAATGTTCTAATTTGTGAATTTGAATTCCAAGTGCTTTGATTTAAGCACATTATGGTTGATATTGAAAATTCTCCTAATTAATTTAAAAATGCACTACAGTATTGTACATTTACAGGTAAAAAGAAACTTATTTGTATACTGTAACATTATTGTTGCTAAGAAGTGAGAAGATTTTTATTTTGAATATTGGTATAAATTAATATTTCACATGTTTATTGTAGTCATCCTGTTCTTCCCAAGAAAAGTTACATCAGTTACCATATCAGCCAACGCCAGACGAACTTCATTTTTTATCTAAACATTTCTGTGCTACTGAAAGTATTGCTAGTGATAATAGATGTAGGACCACTCAAATGAGGCCACGATCCAGAAGCCTCAGGTAGGGTTTTTTTTTTGAAGTATGACTTGTATCTTGGTATAGGAACTTATAAAAAATTACAAATACACTTACACAAACAATATTATTATGCTTATACTAATATTTGAGATGCAAAAATGTTTGATCTATCATGATTTATATTGTTGTTCAAAAGCATAATAGATTTCAAAAGGTATTTTCCTATGTATAATTCTGCAGTATTTGTATGAAGTCTTTACTTTTACTGTTGGCAATTTTTATTCTGGTGAGTTTCTAGTTTAATATTCTTTTGAAACATGAGTGCCAATGGACATTAGGAAATTTGATGAAACATATCTATCTTAAAAATACATCGAATGACAATGTAAATTATATGAAATCCCCAAATTTAAAGAAAAACATGCAAATACATTTTGTTATTAAAACATATGAGTACTTTATATGTTTTAATAAAACACTGTATTCATGATTAGTGAAATATAATGTATGGAATAGAGGTTTTGCAGGCAAAAGCTATTCTTATCACGTTCATGGCTCACTACTTTGATTTTATTGAATAGTACCACAATATAATAGAGCAAGGGACTGCAATTTGTGTGTCAGTATAACCAAGTCAATCTAATGCAAGCATGCAGTGAACTCTGATCAGATTTCTCTGGTATCATCTATTACTTTAATCAAAATATAATGGAAGAATATAGATTTTGGATGAATGGGGAAAAGAAATATTGTTTGACAAGACAGGGCTACCTTGACACAGGCAAGCTGATGTTTCATAATCAGGTCTTGCCATAATATATTCTGCTTGATGGAGAGGAATTTTAATCTGTTAAGTGAGAAGACATTGTAAATTCTCAATGTATGTATGTAAGCATTGGTGGTCTCATTTTTGCAATGGATACTTTGTTTTGATGGATTTATAAGTTGCTTATTAAATACTTTAACATTGGATATTTGGAATAAATAAAAAATCTATCGCCTACTATTAACTTTGTGGTTGTCTGTGTGTATGTGTGTGTACATACATTCAAATATTTTAATAGAATAATTTTCCTGATAAAAATACAGTATACCTATAACATTCTTATAGCCTTGGCTTCCAGGCATGCCAAATAGTGGAGAAATCACACACAAAAAGTAATGATATTTTTAAATTTAATTTATTTTTCACATTTCTGACAAGCTAATATTGTTCTGGATTTTAAGTGATATAATATTCTTTATTGCCTTTATTGCCTTTGTTTATTTTATTTTATTTTATTTATTCAATTTCTATAGCTGCCAAATTCAACAGAGTGATTGCTATTATAAGTGTGATTAAAAGAACACTTAAATGCTATTCTGTGAGTTTTTTGTAGATTATTGCCATTTAATATTTGATAAAACAATGTATGTATGTGAGTTCAATGACTAGGAGAAAAATATATCCCTCTGTGGGAGATGTGTCAATCACCACAGAACAATATTAGCTTTTAAGGCAGTACATTTCAACTTTGGCAACTTTAAGATGACTGGACCTTACTGGCTAAGGAATTCTGGGAGCTAAATTCCATCCATCTACTTTAAGCGATCACAAGAGACTTCATCTTGTATATTCAGAGGTAACTCACTCTGATTAAAAGTTTTTAAAAGTTAAAATATTACTCTGAATTTGCATAAGATTCCGTAAATCAGTTGTCTTGTTAAGAATTTTACTACAGCCTTTCTCCTTTTTTGCTCAATACAATAGTTTATTAACTGTGGTAATATAAAGAAACAATGTATCAGACCTGGCTTCAGCATATCTCTGCCCTACTGGCTCCTAAGTTAATAATTGTTTAATATGCTTATCAATATATAAATAATACAACATAGTTAAATTATTAATAATATGAATAGTGAATGTTTTGTGAAGTAATTGCGTAATAATAGTCTAAATTTGTCAATGTATTGAAATGCTAGATGTTTTTTTATCTAATGTGTAGACAAATTGGCACCATTAACAAAAAGCTAAAACATATTAACAGATCTCAGAGAACTGCAAAACTTGCAAGAGGAAAAAAGGAAAAAGTACCTTTAAAAAGATACATAATGCTGTAGGTTAACTGAGTATGTGAAGTAGATACTAAGTGCTAATAAAACATAGACCAAAATTGGCAATCAAATAGAAATCAAGAAAAATAAGATATTGTTGGTTGATTGGAACAGTAAACAGAACCTGGCCCCACTAGTTGGTGGAAAACATGAACTATACATTTTAAGTCAATTTAGAATGAGATTCAAGGGTTACTTTCTTTACTTGCAGTCCTGGGCGTCCTCCTGCCTGCTGTGATCATGAAATTATTATGATGAACCATGTCTACAAAGAAAGGTTTCCTAAGGTAATAAAGAATATAAATTGTATCTAGTATTAATTTCACTAGAAAACCATATGAAAAAATAGTGTTTTCTGTTGTACTTAACACAACAGATTAAAACAATCCTAAATAGCTTTGTTCTTTCAAGTTCCAGAAAACATAAAGCAGTAACTTTTATTTCAGTTTTAAATTGTAAAAATATCTTTATTGACATAGCAGGAAAATGTATCTGGAATCAATAAGTACAATTCCTATCTTGTTGGTTTATATTTTAAATATGGTTTTAAATTTTTTCTGTACCTGTGGAACTTTAAGCTCAAAGTTTTATTTATAATTTAAAAGTAAAAATTTTTGGAATTTAGTTTTTGCATTTCATTTTGTGCAAATTTTGATTTTGAAGCTTTAAGTGCATTAATACCTTGATTAAGTCTATAAAACTTGTATTCACAGGCTACTGCTCAGATGGAAGAAAGGCTTCAGGAGATTATCACCAACCATTCTCCTGAGAACATCCTTCCCTTGGCAGATGGAGTGCTCAGCTTCACCCACCATCAGATCATTGAACTGGGTCGTGATTGCTTGGATAAATCACATCAGGGCCTTATAACCTCACGATATTTCTTTGAATTACAGCACAAATTGGATAAGCTCCTACAAGAAGTATGAGCAATTAACGTTTCGTAAATTATTAAGCGCATTTTATTTATTTATTTATTTTGTGCCTGTCTCCTGGTTTCTAGACTGATGCCTTAACTACTGCCCCAAGCTGGTTCTCGATTTAAAAATACAGCTTTTTTTAAAAAAAAACACTTACAGCCTTCTAGTTTTACAAAATAACGCTTAAATACATATAGCTCTTTAAAATGGTCTGTTCAGTTTAATGACCTTGGCAGCTGATCTAGGCATCTCAATTTTGGAAAGAATTGTTTTAGAAAGGAACCAAACTTATATAATATTCATATTCGCTCTGTGCTTCAACTTAAATGGTCTTTTCTATACAAAAATCAAGTATCTTTAACTTAATTAATTGTGTTATTAAAATTGTAACAAATGCATGAAAGAAACCACAGTATGTTATGATTGCTAACTTTCCAAAATTGCACACAGGCAATTTAATTTTACTTCAAAATTAGATGAAAGGAAGAAATGGGTAAGAATGAATTTGAGATAATGGGGAAAAAAGTCCTAAATTTCAATTTACTTTATGAGATTTCTAAAATTCTGATAAAATTCTGATTCCAAAAGTATAAGACACATATGAAACTCTCAAAAAACCCCTCTGATCTTTAATTAAAGAAGAAAGATTCCATTGATGGAAAACATAGGATACATGTCAGAATGTAGTATTTAATCCAGGTAGTGTATTGCAAAAACAGTAAGATTGCTACTTAACTCCTTAGTATAATCGTTTGGGGCAGTAGATTTTGATTCCATTACAGTTTTTCAAGACCTTTCTTTGTCATGGAATCATTGTCAATTACTCTGCTAGTTAATATTCTTTAACTAGATATTTAAAATTTATGCGTAGACTGCATGAACGTTTTATATTTTTGAAAAATCAGTGTATTTGACTGATTGGAATAATTGTTTCTATATTTCGTAGGCAAATGAGTCTAAGTGATCTATTGCAGTACAATGTAAACAAGTATTTCTGGGGAAAAATTGTTTTATGTGGTAAATCAGTAAGGAGAAATAGATATTTAAATAATGCTGCAGTTTTTAACCTAATGCTTTAATTCAGTGGACTGATTTTGATACTCTTAATTTATGGATAGGGTTGCCATTGCATGTTTATAAATAGTATCTTTAGAATCAAATGGCACTTTTATGGCTTTCATTTATGTATCCTCTATTTCCTGTCTGATTTACTGTGTTTTTCAACCATGCAGTCTTGCAGGAAAGCCTGCTGTTTTTGGAACTAGATTGTGGGAATACAGTTTAGTATTTTGGTGATGCATTTCATTGAGTCCCCAGCTGTGACATTCAGATGGATGGCTGTGTCCCCTGCTGCTTGGCACATTGTGATTGCAATGCATGGCCTAGGAAAGTCACAAGGCATCTGAACAGTTTTGTTTAGCTGACATTTCAGAAGTTCTCAGGTCAAGGTTAACTGAATTCTATTGTTGCCATTTTTTTTAACTTCACAAAGGCTTTGTTTATAGTTTCATCTAGTGTTTCATTTAAGACTTTGATACCAATAGTTTCAAAGATATCTTAATACTTAATAGATATCTCTGAAATTTTGACAGTTAAAATGGGAAAAGGCCTGGAATAATATGTTCCACATCAACCAGTCCTGGTGAGCAGTCAGGCTGCTGAGTTTTATATTAATTGGAGTCTCCAGATCATTTCAAAGGCAAACCCAGGTACAATGTGTTGCAATAATCCAACCGGAAGTTATCAGATCATAAATACTGCATCTGTTGCAAAGTTCTCCGTCCAGTATAGTTGTAGTTGATAAATAAGCTGAGGCTGATAAAAGGAACTCTGTGCCAATGAGGCCACAAGCTTCTAGAACCACCCGCAAACTCTGAACCTGTTCCTTTAGAGTGGGTGTAGATCCCTCCAGGACAGGCAAGACATCCCTCATCTGGACAGATGCACCAACCATAAACAGTATCTTTGTCTTGTCTGGGTTCAGATTCATTGTATTGATCCTTATCTTGTCTATTATCCTTCCTGGTGTTGGTCCAGAATGTTAGCCCCCTCAGCTGTGATACATGTTGAGTTAGAAGTAGTAGTAGTGATGGCACCTCAGACCACATCTCTGGTTGACCTCTCTTGGCACTTCCGTGAAGATAACAGAATAGCAGAGTTAGAAGGAATCTTGAAGATCTTCCATTCCAACCGCCTGCTCAGTCAAGAAAGCCTATACTATACTTTATGACTTATGGCTGGCTCAGGAATTGTGGGAGTTGGAGTCCACAAGTCATAAAAGATCCAAGGTTACCTACCCCTGCCCTATACCATTTCAGGCAACTGGTTGTCCAATGTCTTCTTAAAAACCTCCAGTGTTGGGGCACTCACAACTTTAAGAGGCAAGTCGTTCCACCCCAAGTCCTTCTTTTCATTAAACGAGACATGCCCAATTCCCACAACTATTCTTCATATATTTCAGATGTTAAAGAGCATAAAATAGATCCCTTGAGAATTTTATAATCCAACTGCCATTAGGCAGAAGAGTTAGCCCCCACAAATTATCTTCTGGAAATTAGAGGTGGACTTATCATAGCAAAGGTGCCCTCACATAACTTTGATCACCAGTCAGAATCAGAATCACAATCAGAATGTATTTTGCCAAGTGTGTCAGGACACAAGGAGTTTGTCTCTTGTGTACTTGCTCAATACCTACATACATAGAATAAACACACTGTAATATCCTGGAGGATACCACAGTCAATGATACTAAAAACTAGTGAGAAGTTCAGACAGACCAGTTGAATCTCTTTTCTCAGCAGAGGTCATCTCACAAACCAACCAAGACAATTTCTGTTCCCCAGCTAGGCTAAAATCTATTGCAGAAATTAAATGAATCTAGAAAACTGCTTCAATTCTATTCATTTTAATGAAGATGTTGAAGGGAGCAAGTACAGGCGAAAGTGCTTTTGAGTAGAAATAATTTCCCCAACCTAAATGTACAACAACACACTGAATACACTTAACACTTTTAAAAAGTAAATAGGAGAGCTGGTTGACAAAATGCGACGAGACAGGTTAAAGAGAGAGATGTGGGTGAAAGTTTATTGGAACAAGCGTGGCGCATTTAAAAGAGAAAACATACATGTGGTGTTTGGGGCTCAGGTTTCATAACTGAAGTAACATGGGCTTCATTTAAGAGTTACTTCGTTGGTTGAAATCAGATATTGGAGTGAATATGTTGACCCAGGCAGCTTTCGATCTGTTTCATACCAGTCTAGTGGGGGAATCTTACAGAAAGCAAAGAAGATCAGGAAGATAAAGAAGAGGGGAAGGCAGAAGACTTGATTGACGGAAGGAGGAGAATCCTCTGAAAGATACCAAGGTCCTTCTGAAGCGTGATCGTTTTTCTACAGACAAGATCCTGTCTCCCATTGGTAGCCGGTGGTCTCTAAAAGAAAAGACTTTTCATTTTCCTTTTTAATTAGTGGTCCTTAGTATAACGCAGCATTTCCTGTTGGAACAAGAGAATTGGTCAATTAAATGTGTAGTTTACTCCCTTCTGTACTCAGGAAAAAAACAGGTGCCTCATAAAAAAAACCCATTGTACAAGCCAACAAAGAGAGGAAGAACCTTTGGCTCAGTAGCTAAGATATTAGCCTAACATGTAATCCAGCCCAGGTTCGAATCCCATCAAGAGTATGCCTCACTGATGAAAGCTAATAAGCTAGAAATAGCCATACGAGACGCCTTTTCTTTCTTTGCTGGCTTGTAAAAACTTTGTGTGTTATATAAAATATGTGTGTCATCTAGCGACAGGCCTGCTAAAGCCGGTAGTCTGGGGCTGAAAGGTAAAGGGATTAGTTTAGTCCCTTCTGTACTCAGGAAAAAAAACAGGTACCTGATTTTAATAAAAGCCCATTTCAGTGATGTTCTCAAAAATTTAAAAGAACAAATTCATCATCCATATGGGGTTCTTAGGAGCTGACAGTTAAATATGTGTGAGACATTCCCACTTTGAGTTTGGACAAAATAGTCTGAATCGCCCCCTTTAACTCTGTGGTTTGTTTTTAAACTCAGCCATTTTGCTGTCATGATGTAATGCTTCTAAAAATTGTAAATTTGCTCTGATGCTGAAACCACAATGTACTGAGACAAACTCAAAATTTAATTTCGTTTTGATTAATTCTCCTCCGCCCAGCCAGTTCTGCTGAGAAGCAACGTGGGCAAATGATGTTCCTTTTAAAAAATTAACTGTAAATGTTTATTTTAGTCCATAATATAAATACACTGTCAAGTGTGCTTTTTTTAAAAAAAAACAACAACTGAGAAGACCAATGTGGCTGTTAAAGCTGTATGGATGCTAAGGATTAAACCAGCCTGCTAAACTATCATGAGATTGTCAGCTAAATTTGCATGGGAGTGCACAGTTAAGGCTCTAATGTTTTTGTTATGGAAACTTGGAACTTTTTGCTCTGCTTTTTTTATAGAAAAGAGGAATGTGCATAGAAAGAGGAGGAAATGCTAAATTATCAAAACCCGACTGTTTGAAAAACTGATCATTGCAGATTGTTGTGTATTAAGATAAATTGGCGGCAAATTGCCAATCCACAGAACTTTGCAAAAAGCACAATACATAAAGACATTACCCCATGTTGCCATTCTGCCCTTGGAAGTTACAGACACGGGAAATCCAACCTGGGAATTTCCTGGCGTCTGATTGGTTACAGCTGATAGCTGCCAATACTGTAAAAGCAAATGCGCGGCTTCTGACAGCCGCTTCTGTCTGTGAGTGTGCTTCGAGTTAACTTTCTTTTGTAAATAAACGGTGCCTGTTTTTACCACGTGCCTCATTACCGCCTCACCCCCAAACACAGCACAGATTTTAAAATTTAAAAACGATCTTAATATCCCATGTCTCAAGGTATACTTTCGGTTAACTCTTTTCATTTCATTTTATTACATTTATATACCGCCCTTCTCCTGACGGACTCAGGGCGGTTTACAGCCAGCTAAAATA
>JANHFO010009391.1:97530-117335 GCA_032468095.1 Pareas carinatus | reverse complement strand
GCCATCTGCCATTAGCCATCAAAAGTTCAGCAGTTCAATTCTCACTGGCTCAAGGTTGACTCAGCCTTCCATCCTTTTGAGGTCGGTAAAATGAAGACCCAGATTGTTGGGGGCAATATGCTGACTGTGTAAACCGCTTAGAGAGTGCTATAAAGCACTGCTAAGCGGTATATAAATCTAAATAATAAATAATAATAAATTCATTTACTGTTCCCTTTCTAAATTTAAAGGTGCTTTGGGTGCCATACCCAAGTATTCTAGGATCATACATTGTGGTAAAACTGCCCTAATGGATCAAATCAGTAGAACTCCTTTCATTCTACATCTGTTTCAAGCATTTCTTCTCTAGCTTTCATTGTTAATTTGGACTAAAAGTTTCTCTCTATACGCAGTAATTTCCTATACCATAGGAATCAAACAAATAATAAATGCATCAGTTAATAATTTATGTTAAACAGTAATAGTTCACTTACAAATGTATTGTGTTACTTGAATGTTCAAGATTGTTGAGATGATTATATTGAAATAATATATAGTTTATTTAATTCATTATATTTAGTCCATCAAAATTGTGTTTCTTTCATCTATGTTTAATATCAAGACTATTTTAATGACTCTTTTACAGGCTCAAGAACGATCAGAAAGTGGAGAACTGGCCTTTATTAAGCAGCTTGTCCGAAAAATACTTATTGTCATTGCACGCCCTGCTCGTTTACTTGAATGTTTGGTAAGATTATGCTTTAAATAACTTTTATAGCCAGTGAATTATAGAATCTAGATCATAAACATAAATATTCATGACTTGATTAAACTGAAATAGTATTAAATATATACGTGTCCAATAAAGTGAGTAACTTTCTGTATTAATAATGAGAGTACTATTCTTGGGTCTGACTGAACATAGGATCACTTTATTACATCTGATTTAATAGATATCTAATAAATATTTAAAGCAAATACTGGATTTGCAGGCTCTTTAGGGTTTGCCAGTTGTCTGGTAATGAGGAAGTGAGGAATCTACTAGAATTGTTCTGATATATTGCTTAAAAACATGGCAATACCTTGAAGACCATTTGGGTCTTTGATTAAGACCCTGATACTATCAGAAGTAGATAATATCTGACTAACATTAGAGACAAACCATATTATTTATGTCCTATAGTGCATCAGGATATAACTGTGTACATGCTTATGATTTAGACAAGATCTAAATAGATCTATTACATATAAAATTCCAACTAAGAAATATGTTAAAAATTTGGTAAAGAAAATATGCACAGTAATTTTAGAGAATGAATTCCTTGTTTAAATAAATTGAGGACTTTTTTGTGAGAGGAGGTTAAGTGTAATTTCACTTTCTCTTCCTCACTCTCCACTGCAAAACATACGTATATATAGCAACGGTCATATTTAAACCATGTGGAATTGCCAGTGCTTTTTTGTAAGAAAAAAGGTGCCAGAACTGTATTCCGATGCATTCTATGACACTAAAAGCACTCTCTGTGTGTGCACATCTCATACACACAAAATGTGCACAAACTGCACACATTATAACAAGTTACTGTTAAGAAGTGCAAGGAGCACATCACAATTCTTCCACTTTTTAAAGTACTGCAGCAAAAAAGGGAGGAATTTTCCTCAATCACAGCTCGTATAGTAAGGCCCGGAAACCGCTGATCCACCAGGCTTGATTTAAGCTTAGTCTACCCTTCTGCTTGACAGTGCTCATTCTCCATTGGCAAATCGCTCCTCCAGCCATTCTTCTTCATTGAATGAGAAATTGTTTCAAGGAGGTGTTTTCGTGAGTGACAGCCAGCTGGAGCAATAATACGCTGTGCTAATAAAAAATTAAATCAATCAATTCAAAGATCCTTTGAAGGATCCAGCCACTACCTGCATCGCTGCGATGAAAGGCAAGCTGGCCCTGAAAAGTTGTTCTTGGCTAGATTCGCACGAGGATTTTCAAAACCTGGAAAATCCATCGAAAAAAGTTGCCAGAACACCGTTCTTGTAGATTCCAGGACAAAAAAACTCCTGGGAATTGCTGTATATAAAATTGTTTTTATAAAGAATTAATCAAAAATAATGCCAACCGTAAAAAAGAATTGTTTCTTTTCTTGCTGAAAGAAGTGCATTAATGTATACTTGGGTAAAAATAACATTTCCAGTTCATGTTTTCTCCCTTTTCTATTAGGAGTTTGACCCTGAAGAATTTTACTATCTTTTGGAAGCTGCAGAAGGCCATGCAAAAGAGGGGCAAGGCATTAAAACTGACATCCCTAGATATATCATAAGTCAACTGGGTTTGAATAAAGATCCTTTGGAAGGTATGATAATTTAATAATATATTAATCACAATTGATTTTTTTTATTTTGCCCAATGTTTGATATTAACCATTTTTATTAATCTTGTATATTTAAATATATGTATCTAATGTATCATGTGATTTTAGTTCCAAACTGATATAAGATATTGAAAAACGTTTGATAGACGAAATAAGATAAAAGATTAAGCTCACTCCTTGTTTCTCTCAGAAAATAATTGATGAGTTAGTCAGGGATTACTGCCAACTTTTTCAAAAAGGCAAATTGGGACAAGATGTTTGACAATGTAATTAAAGCTGGAATGAATTAATATCTGATCTGATTGTAGGACGAAATAATGAAGCATGATGTAAATCCAGTATTATAGTAGAACACATCAAAACCTTAATAGAAAATAATTAGGGCAATTTTTACTTATCTTCACGTAAAAACCTGAAAGAATTTATTGGACAATTAATGAAGTAGAAGTACAAATTGAAAAACCAACAAAAACTTCTGTCTCATAAAGATAAACTAGTTTCATAATAAAGTTGAATGCAGCTCAAATGTACTTGAATCTATGCATAGTCTCTTAGCTCAGAATCATGAATATTTGTCAAATTGAATGTTTACATTTTGACTTATTATTTGCCATTATGGAAATGGGTATTTATTTGTACACAATGTTCAATTAATATTGATAGTAGTTTGTTGAACAGACAATACTGGCTAGATATATGGGTTTATAAAGTATGCTAGGGCAAAATAAATTCCATTATCTAGGATCATCTATCACGCTTGAACCATAATATCTTTATTTTCTCGCTTCTTCTTTTAAATGTTTAAAATCAATCACAGATTTATGTAACTTTGAAATTAGAGAAGGTACAATTTGTTCTGATTGTTTTTACAAATGAAGAATTTCAACCACAATATCTTTATTTGTACATTCTTAAAAGAAAATGTATTGTCATGCAGTCTATTACCCCCCATTATAGCATTATGTTCTAATAAAGTGTCTAAATTATATGTGGTAATTTGCATATTTTAGAATACACAGATTTGAATAAGACTTATTCCCAAATTAGTATATTGATTATTTCATGATCATGGAAGGTATCATTCCTCAGTTATTCTTACATGTTTTAGAATGAACCAAACAAATATATCTCTAGGTAAATACAATTTTTCAGAGAAAAATGAAAATAGATTTCACTGAATTATGACCATTAGTTAATATAGTTATTATGAATTAACTATGATTATTGATACAACAATCAAAATAGCAACAAGGGAATATTCATTTTTTCTCTAGGATCAATATAAATTTTAGTACTGCTTTATTTCTTGTGCTGGGAACTTTATAGTAACCAAGCCTACTGCTGCTAATTTATGTTATGAAAGTACATTGATTTTTTTCCCCAGTTAAAATACATTTCTTTGCATCCAATAGAATTTTCCAGTAATTGAACTTAAAATTGCACCTTTTACTTTTTTGTCTATTTGTTATAGTCTCTTTTCAAATAAAATGATACATGCTGCTTTGAGAGATAATGCTAGATAAAACTATTCTGTACACAAAGCAATAAATAGCAGATTCATCATTTATTGGAGTCTGGTCACTGTGTTTCAGAAATGCTCCCCAGGTAGAATTTCCCCCCCCTGTGGCTTTTAGATTAAATCTTTACCTTTTTGAATTATGACTCTTTAGAAATGGTTCAAGTCAATAAAATGAAAAAGCAGATGTTTAATGGTATTTAGATGAGTTTAAAAAATATCTTTAGGCATTGTGAAATGTTTCCTTAGCTTTCAGCTTCAAAAACTGACTTGGTTTTATTCTATTACTACCTACTGTTTACAAACAATGTGTACTTCTCAGATAATGGTTACAATCCAAAGATACAATCACTTTGATTTTCTATTTATGAATATAAATATGGGTTTGACAGAACTATCAAAGTAGATTACAATGGTTTGGTTTTTAGAAAATGAAAAACAAACCAAAAGCCCGTTTCTCACAGCAGTTCTCTAATAAAATTTCTCATTTATATATTGATAGTAAAGCTAATCTGAAGTTTTATGTTTTTCTTCTAAGTGTCCTTTATCTTAACTACAAACACCCTGGGTTTAGTTTGAGAAAAAGCCCTGCAGGCATGTTTGACTTGGGTTGTGATTTATTATAAATTTGTAAGAAACTACATTTTGGATTATGAATGTTATACTTGCTATGATAAGATACTCTCTGTGCTTTCAGTTTCAAAGTCAAATAGTTGTATGTCAGTGTTTGCATTTGTGCCTACAAGTAGAACTCTGTTAATGATGGTAATTAGTACCTAAACGTCCATTGCTAAACAATATAGTCATATAGCACATCACATGACAGCATTGCTTAATGATGGCATTCCCCCATTCTCATCGTTCAGCAAGGATCACAGGTCATTAGATGAGACCCAGGCAGCTCACATGCTGTCTAACAGAGAGCTAAGTTGTGATGTATGGCATGAACACAGCGGAGTCAGGGGTGGCCGCTGCTAGGTGGGGGAGGGCATCCGAGTTTCCTGCAAGACACAGTAAGATTAGGACTAGCTGCTGCCAGGCAGTGAAGAATATGAGTGATTTCCCAGAGTGACTTGCAATCTTCCCTGCTGGCTTCCCAATTGACTTTGCTTATGGAAAGCCCGCAGGAAAAATCACAAATGGCAATCATCCGATGGTGAGACACTGCAATTGCTGTGTGATCTTTTTGCCAAGAACCTAGATCACATTCCCTTGATCATGGAGTTGCAATGATGGTTGTAAGTCCTTCCTTTTTCGGTGCCATTTGACTGGCTACTGAACACACAAGTTGAGGAATACCTGTACACACCCACAAAATAAACTTATTTATTTTTTAAGCTTCTGCTTCCGTATTTATTTTTATGACCAGAATATCTATTGTAAGGAAATATATGATGCAATAACAAAATTTGAAACACAGATATAATTTACATGGAGATTTTCATAAAAAGGTCTTTTTCTAGTCATGTGAGTTATTGCATTATGTGAATATATGTAAATGCATCGACACAGAAGGGACTAGAATGAGGCACAGATCACTTCTGCTGGTGGATAACTTCTGATGATTCCCAAGATCTGCTGACAGAGGTCTGTCCTTACTGCTTTCCTGTCCAAAAATACACTCCTGAGTACATGATAAAGGGATAGAATTTGTGTAGCAAAAAGGGGGTTATTTCTACAACATCTAGAAACACCCTTGCATTTCTGGTTAGGGTCGGTTAGGTCTGATCTTGCTGATTTTCAAATATGAAAATATTTTTAAAAACAATATTATGGAGCATCCTATAAATTTTATGTTGTTTTAGGGTGCCAGTGTATCAGAATACAAAAGCCACACTAAGCAGAAATTCACCCAGATAACCTATAAACGATAGTGACTTTTGATTCACAGTGACACAACAGTTCATTCAAAGCCTAATTTGTTGATTTTTATATTGGTGCCTTTGAACATTATAGAACCTAACTTAAAACTGATCTTAATTTAGTGGGTCTTGATATGAAAAGTTGATACCACTTAAAAAGATCCTGAATGCTTATAGCTCTCTGTAACTCAGTTAAGAATTTTCTTTGCATCTTAGAGACCAGGATATAAAGCAATACATAACATAAAACAATACTAATAAAACTTAACATATGCAAAATATACTCTAAAAATGGTATCTTTTTCTTCTGATAGAAATAGCTCAGCTAACTAACTATGATAGTGGAGCAGCAGCAACTCCTGAAACGGATGAACCGGTCAGTGCAAATCTTTTGATCTCTTGTACTTTTGCTATTAAATAAATAGTTTCTGCTTTGGCTGAATTCACTCATAATGCAAATGATTTTTTTAAGTTATGGAAACAATCATAGCCAACTAGCTCACCTTTAATGATAAGCAACACATGTGGAAAAACAAGCTATATTTTAGCTTAGTGTTATTTGGAAATAGCTAAAAAATTTTATGTTCAGCTGTCATACAAAAGTAAACCAGGCAAGAATATGGATCTGAATTGGAGTTTGTGTGTTCCTTAAACAACTGCACTGCATAGTATAAACACAGGAAAATGGTCCACAGAAAAATCTGGAGATTAATTGAATTTTTTGTATAGTTGTATGGTTCCTCTCTGTATGTGTGTGTGTGTGTGTGTGTCTGTCTGTCTGTCTGTCTGTCTGTCTGTCTGTCTGTCTCGCTGTGTGTGTGTCTATATCTCATTCTCTCTCTTTCTCTGTGTCTCATTCTGTGTGTGTATGTCTGTCTCACTTATTCTCTCTTTCTGTCTCTCTCTCTGTGTGTCTGTCTCATTCGCTCTCTCTCTTTCTCTCTGTCTGTCTGTCTGTCTGTCTGTCTGTTTCTCTCTCTAGCAGGAACAAATATCACAGTAAAATGTGTAATACAAAGAAACTTCAATTATTTTGTAATAATTAAACTAACTTTAATAATTTTGCTATAATTAAAAAACCTTTAAATATTTTGTTATGATTAAATAAGCATTTATGATTTTGTTATGATTAAATAAGCATTTTAATTTTGTTATATTAAATAGGCGCATTTTATATTAATAAAATGGAAGTTCTCTGATCATTATTTATGTATTTATCTTTTTAAAAAAAATCATTTTAATAGTCTAGAGGATTTAAAATTATGAATTTAGTGGTCCCTGAGGTCCAAACGGTTGGCGACCACTGTTCTAGTCCAACCTCCTGCTTAGGCACAAAACATATCATTTCAGACAAATTGTTGTCCAGTCTCTTCTTAAAAACTTCCAGTGTTGGAGTATTCACAACTTCTGGAGGCAATTTGTTACACCAAATAATTGTTCTAACTGCTTTAAAGCACTGTGAAGCAGTATATAAGCTATGAATGGCTGTATGAAGATCTGCTAACTATAATGGATTGGTTAAATTTATAGAGAACCTGTGGTGCTTTGGATCAGAAGAGGAAAAGATGCTTCAGAATACATTGGGGTGGGTGGGTTTACATAGACCTGCCAGGAGTTAGAGAAGCTAAGTTTTTTTTTAATTCCAAGTTCATGCCTTCATCAATTGCAGCATGATTTTGAGAAAAGGCACCTTGGACTTGAGAATTTGCCAACTGGTGTCGTGCACATGTATGCATGCTTCAAAGTTTATCTGAAACACCGTGCAACCCTAGTGTTAGTGTCTGATGTAACTAATTTTTTTCTATTTATTTTGAAGAATTCCAATGCATCACTTAAACTTAAGAGGAAGCCTCGTGAAAATGATTTTGAAACAATCAAGCTAATTAGCAATGGAGCATATGGGTGAGTAAAAATAAATAAAATTCTCTCTGTTTTGTTTCACAATTTTCTGTACCTTGGTATGTTTTTCTTTATACACACAAAAATTGTATTTCTTTTGGAAGAATGCTAAAAATATCATTATGGAAAATGTCAAAAGAAATGTATGATGCTTAAAATGAAATGCATTTGTCATTTCTTTTTCATGAAAATAGATGATTCCAGGGAGAGTGGGAGGGAAAGAGGGAATAGGTGGCCACAGTGGCTTTATAGCATTATTCAATGATCCTGAAGAGAAAATCCCAGGTTGACAGAACGAAGTAATTGAGAGGTGAGCTAGTGACTGTGTGAACCACAGAATAGTGTGTGGCTGACAAAGTCATAAATCTGAAGGGGGTACCCTACTTCATACTTCAGCTGTCATAAAAGTATCATAGGAGAAATAAGAACGAAGCTAAGTGGAATAGAGAATGGGAAAGAGATGAATTTGCTGGCAGAGCTCAGAAGTGAGAGAGTAGGAATTGAGGGAAATGAGGAGGGATATTATTTTAAGGGATTGGTGGAGAATGAAAACATTTCTGGAATTAGAACTGACAGCAAAAATGTCAGTTGTTTGACTTTTCTTTAACAAAGAAATATGTTTTATGTGTCAATCAAAAAGTAAAAACAAATCCATCTTGAAAGTTTCTGATTAAGCCTAGATTCTTCACTTGCTTTTCCATCAGGTCCTAGGGATATAGAAAAATTACAAAAACAACAACCAACAAGTTAGCATCTGGGCTACAAGATTTTGTCAGGCACCAAGACTCAAGAAAGACGCTGACTGATTTCTAAATAATTGTCTTTATTTTTCTTCGTCTATAGACAGAAATCTTGCCAAACTAAAGCAACTATTTGCATCGCTATAAATATACTCTGGGAATCACAGCCCCTAAGAAACACTTTGATTAAATCCCCAGAGTTTTGTGCTTCCTCCATAAATATGCTGTCCTTTATAGAATTCTGTCCCCACATGGATTAGAAAGGATAACTTATTATTATGTATTTAATGTGACTACCCCTATAACATTGGTTTGGCACTTCCTGTTCTTTCAGCTTGACAAACTGATCTTTCCCCCCTTAGCTTTGACTTTGTTTTGGCTTTAACCAGATTTGATTAACATTGGTTTATAAGCAGTTTATTGCTGTTCCTGGCTGTAAACAGAACTCCATGTTCCAAAGACCAGCAAGACAAAGAGTGTGAAAATGTATGGACAGGATTCTACAGGTGTGACTTGCAGTGTTTTTGTCAGGTTGTATTGCTCGCATGAAAACAACCTGGCATTATCTTTGCTGCAAATGAACTGTTTTTATTACCATTGATGAAAAACTTAACTGATTGAAATAAGTGATAACCATTACCCCTCTTATGATGAATAATGGGTGTTTATCAGATCAAATAAAAGAGACTTTAAGATCTGACACATAAGCTACTCTTTGTAAGGAAGGAAATCAAAGGGACAAGAAGTCAGAGAGTTGCAATTAGAAACAAGTTACACAGAAACTATTTTGCACTGCTGGAACTCAGAAACAGCTTTCAGGACTTCATAGAAGATTCAAGCTGGGCATTTTCAGAGAAAAGAATGAAGACAGCAGAACAGAAGAAAGGATGCTGGATCCCAGGAGAACAGAGGAGACACAGCTGTAGAAGATGACAAGATGAAACAATCGTGGTGATAAATAACACTACAAAGAATGAAAATAAATGTTTGTCAGCTTGACAATTGGCTCATAAAGTGTGCTGCCTGCCCAAAGCAAGGATTAATGACTGAATACACTTTGAGTCACATTAAATACATAATAATAAGTTATCCTTTCTAATCCATGTGGGGACAGAATTCTGTAAAAGATAGCGTCTTTATGGAGGAAGCACAAAACTGTGGGGATTTAGGTGGTGATGTCATCCATCCCTTTATTCCTTGGAAGAGAAATCTTTAATGATCTTATCCCACTCTGTTTTTGTCAGAGCTCATTTAGAATAGTGTGTCCAGTTTTCGGCACCATGAATTAAAGAGGACATTGAAAAGCTAAAATGGATTCAGAGGTAGGTTACCAAGTTGTTGAAAGAGATATACAGTGAAAAGAACTTAGTAAAGATAGTCCTCCATTTACAATCCCACTTGGGACCAAAACCTCCATCACTAAGTGATCTGGTCATTATGGTGTTATAATCATGTGATCATGCACAATTTATGACCTTTTTATTATAGTCATTAAGTGAATCACACGGTCTTTAAATGCATTCAGCTTCCCTCATTGAGTTTCTTGTTGGAGGCCTCCTGGGAAGGTTACAAATGGTGATCACATGATCCCAGGACACTGCTACCATCATAAATACATGCTTTGATTTCAATCATTGTCTGAGACAAGACACAATTTGAATTATTGATGTAATAATGCTAACATAATTTGCTTGATATAATGGAGATTACTTGATACTTTGACTGAAGTATAGAATATAATTTGTTCAAAAAGACTGAAATTACTTAGAAAGACTACCTTGTACTGTATATTAAAATATATGCATTTGCTCAGAAGTCCAAATTAATGAACCTGGCAAGACTACATATAGTATCTAGGTTAGAGTAGATGGAAAAGCAAATAAAACCAGTGTAATTGCTTTTATTGCATGGCCGGTTAAGAAGAAGATACAGATAAACATTTCCAAAACTAAACTGGAGATTTTTCAAAGAATCATGAAGTAGTAATGATGAAGAACCATGCATTATCCTCACATCTTTTGGAAGAGAAACTTAGCCAATCATCACTGTTTAATGAATTTCTATTTTGACTTACAGAGAATGGGGAAAAGCACAGTACATCAGATATTCCTGATAGAATATAACTGATAGAGAAAAGTTAATTTAGGAAGTTGACATAGCATTAACATTAGGGAGAAGTGACAATGTAGATGCTGGGTTGAGAATACTCAAATGTGTATTTTGTAATGCAATACCATGAATTTTAATAAATGCAGAGCAATGATAAATATGATTGCCTGGTAGGAAAGCCCTAATGGAAGAAATCATTTGAAATGTATGATGGTTTCCCTCCAGAAAAAAACTGTATCAAGTGGAATGCCATAAGATATAGTCCTGGACCCTTTATTTATCTTTTTTTTAAAAAATCTAATGGCTTAGATTAATAGTTGGAGATTTTTTTTTAATCGGACTTGCAGAAGACACAAAATTGAATGGGATAGCTAATATCCTGGAAGAATGAAATACAAATCAAAATTTAAGAGTACAATGCAGAGTCATTCATTTTGCAAACAAAAGCTTACTTACAAGTGTGGTATAAAATACCTGTGAAGAGGTTGTTGGAAAAGTAGTTGAGTGAACTATTAATTTCCCCAAAGGTCCACATGAGAAACTGGGGTTGTTGTGGAGAGTTGCTGATGTACCACTGCTACCCTGCATCAGCTCCTACCGCCTTTCCCCTACTACTAGCCTGCTAGGGACAGTCAAAGGATCAGATGTGGCTCACGGGCCATAAAATGTCCAGATCGGTATAAAACAGAAAACTGTGTAACTTTCCTAAATTAATAAATGAATATGAGACAGCAGTGTGATATGACTGCAAAAACGACATTTTTAGTTTTATGGTATATTAACAGAAATATAGTCCCCAAAACATGAGGTGCAAACGTACCAAATATATTAAGTATTAGAAAAACAAAAACAAATAATCAGACGCCTTCATTCTAAAACACAGGAGGCAGATCAAATTTCCAGAGAGAGGATGTTCAAAGTGTAGGTACACCAATAGAAGAAGAGTGACTTTATTTTCCTAACCTCACTGAAGTAGGAGATTCTTTCAGGACATCCAAACGAGGTCTGTCTGCTTAAAAATATGGTCTTGCAAAGACCTGAAATTAACAGCAAACATAGTGCCCAACTTTTTAATCTTTTGAACATTTGCCTTTCCATAAAAATTAATGCGTGCAACATTCTGAAATGGACAGTAGGAATAATCTTGAAGAAGAGGATTATTGCCAAGGCAATAATCATATAAATAAAATCGGAGTCCTGAGCAGAATTGTAATATGAGAAAGTGTCTCAAACTTGACCATCCCTAGTTTTTATGATGATAACGAAGGGGGGGAAAGTTTATTCAGAATTGATAGTTTCTGTTCCTGTAATCTTATGATAAAAGTAGTATACATAACTCTTGCTATCCTAGTCTGGTCTACTTTGAAAGGTTGACACATTCACATATTTGGTGGTGAAAAATTGCAAAATGCCAGAAAAAGAAAAAGACAAATCACAATGGCTTTTCTCTTTTGGAGTGAAATACTGCTAACTGTTTAAAGGAAAAGCTGCTGATTTTTTTTTCATATTTATACTATTTGAAATGTTTCCTGAAGGTGCCTCATCAAAAAATCTATCTTGAAACATAAACTATAAATACTTACAGAACGATCAAATATGGTAAACATGACTTTAAGGCAATGAGAACATGGTGTTGTCTTAAATACATTATGAGGAAGTACAGAAAGTGGATATGTGATTTGAATTTTTGATAAAGTTAGTGTCATTGTAATTTGAATTTTAATCTATGGTAATGATATTGGCTTGTCAGCTCTGAATTACAGTATATTCAAAGGCATGTCATCTTCAGTTTTGAGTTTACACTTGTTTGCTTGCTTTTTTTCCCTGTGTACTTTCTCTAGTCTGAAAATTAAGAAATTAACGCTTTCTGGTATGTTAATTATGGCACTACATATAACACGAGTAGGGAGGAATCAGCTTTTCTAACTTCTTATGCTAAATCCTGAATATAATAACAGTCTTACCTATGAAATTCGTGTCAAATTAGTAGAAAATCAGTCTGTTAATTTGAATTTATTTAATTATTACTTAAATTATTGATTAATTTATTCTTAATCTATTAATGCAGAACTGGCCCAGTGGTGGTTTTGAGTGCTACTGTGATTACCTCAGCTATGATTTTTATGATGGTTTTTATATTGTTTTATTTATATATAAGGTACCTAGAACATCTATATGACATAGGCAGCTATATAAATTTAAATAATAAATAAATGAATAACACACACAATTCTAGACTGAATCAACCCCTGTTCATATATCTTTAAAAAACTCCACAGCATTGGGCTGAGCACTTCCAATCCATATTGAACCACCCATCCTCCATCAATAATGAGACCATTGCTATAATGCCCCAGGTGAATATCAACCACAGCTTAGACGTCCCAACATCAGAGATTGAAACCATACAAGCCATCAGCCAGCTGTTTAGTGGCAAGGCCCCAGGAGATGTCTGTAAAGTTGATGATACAGTGCTTGTCGACAAACTTACTCAGCTCTTCCAGTCTTTCTGGAATCAAGGATCCATTCCTCAGGAACTGAAAGACGCGTCCATCGTACATCTTTATAAGAGGAAAAGAAATCGTCAAGACTACGATAACCATAGAGGAATATTACTGCTCTCAATCGCAAATCGTGTCAAGCAAGGGTGTGCGCTGGCACCAACCGTTTACAGCATAATGTTTTCAGCCATGCTGTCAACGCCATTCAAAACTGCTCCTTGGGAGTCAGCCTGAGATATAGGACTGATGGGAAACTGTTCAACCTATAAAGACTCCAGCCTGTCACCAAGACTAAGGAGACTGTGTTAAGAGACACTTCCTTTTTTCTGATGACTGTCCTGAGCAGGAATTGTAGTCCAGTATGGACAAATTCACAGCAGCAAGTGATAACTTCAGCCTCTTCATCAACATATAGAAAACTAAAGTGATGCCCCAGCTAGTTCCAATTCACATACCTTGGCAGCACCCTCTACCGCGCAATAACAATTGATATTGAGCTTAACTGCAGAATCACCAAGGCACGCTCTACATTTATCAGACTGCAGACCAAGGTGTGGGTCCGGCGTGAAATAAACCTTGCTACAAAGCTTAAAGTCTGCCAGGCAGCAGTGTTAACTCACCTGACGTATGCCAGTTAGACTTGGAGAACAAGAGAAACACTAGGCAACTGAACCGCTTCCACATGACTTGCCTCCACAGACTTCTGAAGATCCAGTGGCAGGACAAGGTGGCAGACATAGAAGTCATCTCCAGAGCAGCCCTGCCATCAGTTCACACTCGGCTGATGAAAGCCCAGACATGCTGAGCAGGCCATGTTGCAAGGATGCCAGTCCATCACATCCCCAAACAGCTCTTCTATGGTGAGCTGTCTCAAGGAAAGTGATCGCTTGAGGGACAAAAGCGATACAAAGACACGTCGAAAGCCTCTGTCATGCCCCAGGGTATTGACATCATCTCCTGGGAAAACCTTGAAACAAGAATGATTGATATGTCACACGCTGATCCACCACGGCTGCTAGATATCTGAGGCCAGAAGGACAACCATAGCACAAGAGAAGTGAGCACTCTGTAAAGCCAGAGTTGCAAATGTTGCAATAATGGTGTCCGCACATGTCTACCCGACATGTGGCAGAACATTTCGTGCTCGTATTGGCCTTACCAGCTACTCGCAGCCCACAACTTGTTAGATGTCAAGGTCCTCTTCAAACACGATGGACGAACATCATTTATATATAAGGCACCTAGAACATATAAATGACACGGGCAGCTACATAAATTGAAATAATAAATTAGTGAATAACATACGCAACTATAGACTGAATCAGTCCCTGTTCATATACCTTTCAAAAACTCTGTTCACTGATCATAATGATAGTATGCTACTTTCCCAATTGTAAATGGGAAATTGTCAATGAAAAGCTGACTCATCTTGAAATTCCCATCCTCTTTGCCTATGTTTCCTACAAAATATCATTCCAGGAAGTAAGCGATATGAACTGCATAATGTATAGGGTATACTCAAAGTCATGTCCAATAGACAGTTTATTAAATAAATTGCATTGAATGTTTGAATTGGTTGCCTTTTCCTAACTCATTTGCAATCTTTTAATTTTTCTTTGAAACTTCGAACATTTCTAAGTACAATAACATTTTATCTAACTGTATTTTTACAATTGAAATATTGTGCCATATCTTTTTTATGAAAAAAATAATGAAATGAAAGTTAGGGATAATTATTAAAACATTATGGATACTTCTTTTCTGTAGTGGAATAGATAAATGATAAATTGGAATAGCAAGCTGGATAGAAAAATAAATTCTATTACTTCTTAAATGTTAAATTTGTCCTACCAGAATGTACACCTATTTAGTATTACAGATTTTTAAATGTTAATTGATTTCATAATTTCCCCATTCCTTTTCTTTCC
The DNA here is from genome assembly GCA_032468095.1 of Pareas carinatus. Classification (NCBI taxonomy): domain Eukaryota; kingdom Metazoa; phylum Chordata; class Lepidosauria; order Squamata; family Pareidae; genus Pareas; species Pareas carinatus. The sequence continues at coordinate 102,435 of JANHFO010009391.1, read as the reverse complement.
AAGCGCTGTTTATCTGGTACGTCATAAAGAAACAAGACAGAGGTTTGCAATGAAAAAGATTAACAAACAGAATCTCATTCTTCGAAACCAGATTCAGCAGGCATTTGTTGAGCGTGATATCCTGACATTTGCAGAAAATCCATTTGTAGTCAGCATGTATTGTTCCTTTGAAACTAAACGCCATTTATGCATGGTCATGGAATATGTGGAAGGTACAGTCTTTGTTTTTACATCATGTGTCAAGCGCAATATATTGTAATATGAATATTGAAAATTAGAAATGTCAAATGTTTTATCTCTTGACTTAAAAGATGAGTCTCCTCCATATGGCAGAGTGTTTCTCTAACAATGACAGGACTGGAAAAGGGAGACATAGCATCAAGTCTCTGTATAATCATGAGATTATCTAATGCCATATTGTCCCGTTATTGTCCCTATTTAATTCACCTCATGGATTATCAAGAAAATAAATGAGAATGGGAAAGCAAGACTCCAACCCAACCAGCCCTGATTGCTACCTGAGGACCCCGAGGTCATGGTGCATGTTTGTAGAGCAAAATGCTTTCTTCCCTATAGTACTGTATAATCAGCAAATTTGTGTACGATGTTTTGAAATGATCTCATTCAGTTTTTAATCTAAACTTGAAAAAAGAATTTCCATGTTCCCACACTGAAGTGTATTCTGCTTTCTGTTTACTAATAAGGAAGCTTTGTATTTAATGCTTCCATCTGTTTGCTAGTCTGAATATTGTGGGTGATTTCTCTGTGTGGAATAAAATATAGCAATATACATTTTCTTTTAGGTGGAGACTGTGCTACTTTGATGAAAAATATGGGCCCTTTGCCTGTAGATATGGCCAGAATGTATTTTGCTGAGACTGTTTTAGCACTGGAATATCTCCATAACTATGGAATAGTACACAGAGATCTGAAACCTGATAAGTATGTATGTAGCATGTAATTAACAGAAAATGATTAACAGAAAAACTAGGAGTGTATAATATGAAACAAGAAGCAGAAATGTTTGTTTTATTCTTGTTCCATAAACTCAGAATTCACAGTGATTGCATTATTATTTTTAAATAGTTCTATAAAAAGAATGATTTATGAAATACTTCATAATTATTTTGAATATTATATGGTATAGATTTTCAAGATACTTATATTGATAATGTGTTCATTTATTAATATTTCACAACTTCCATTTTAAAATTTTGAATTGAGTACATCGATAGATTGTAAATTTGGTGATGTGGTGTTTAATATTTAATTGTGAATAATATAAATAGACTTTTCTTTAAAAAAACTTACTTTACATACACAATTTACAGATTTATAACTTGATATTTTATGGTGTCTGGTTTCCCCTTATTCTCCCTTAATGAATGACTATCTATCTTGTGATTTGATGAACCTCACTAAGCTAGTAGCACCTTATGTTTTCAAAATTAAATATACTCCATGTAAAACTATATTTCAAGTATCATAGCCAGCCCATCATCCTTGCAGATAGGATGTGATTATAATAAAGACTAAATTTAAGTGATGAATGAAAAACACTATTCTGTTACAACAGTAAAGCAGTTGGTAATAGTTACTTATTGTTATTTTAAACTCTTTTCCAGTTTACTAGTAACATCCATGGGACATATAAAGTTAACAGATTTTGGGCTATCTAAGGTTGGCCTCATGAGTATGACCACCAATCTTTATGAGGGTCATATTGAGAAGGATGCTAGAGAATTTCTGGATAAACAGGTAAGCAATATTTGTTTTCTTTTCAAAAGTTTAGCAAATTATTTTTGATTTCTATAGTAGTGCAAATTTCTATATAAGAGTTATCTTTATTTTTGTAGTGCAGATTATTTCAGATTTGGTTTTTCACCATTATGGTCTATTAGTAAGATGAATGGTCTAATTGAAAGCAAGTGAGGTTGTGAAAGAGACAAATTGAACGTTGTTTTTATAAAGAATTCAGAGTCTCAGCAGAGTACTTGTGGAACTCATGATGCATTGTACAATCAAGGATGTTAAAAATCCTAGCTATGGCCCATTTCCCTTTAAGCATGCCTCATTACCATTTACCCACAATCTGTTCACTCTAAGACTTACTTAAGGTAAAACTGTTCAAGTTTTTCAATTTAAAATGAGAATAATCCAAACATAATCAGTATAAATATGTGTATTTTGATTTCAAGTTGGCAAACAACATCTGTGAAATATTCTTTCACTTGAACAAGTTAAGTTGGAGACTTTTATTAGAAAAATGTGAAAAATGTAACTTGTCTTAAAATTTAAAAAAGGAAAGGAAAATTGGAAATTATCTAATATGATAGACATTATTAAACTATACAGTTTTTGTTTTTATTTTTTCCTTATTTAGGTTTGTGGTACACCAGAATATATCGCTCCAGAAGTGATTCTAAGGCAAGGTTATGGCAAGCCAGTGGACTGGTGGTCCATGGGAATTATCCTTTATGAGTTTCTTGTTGGGTGTGTGCCATTTTTTGGAGATACACCAGAGGAGCTATTTGGACAAGTTATCAGTGGTAATTATCACAAGACAGAAGTGATTTTCCTTATATCATTACACACTTTCCTTTAGGGATGGCTACCTGTGATGGAAAGTGTAGCTGGAGAAGGGGGGGGATCTTGACACTGTTGTTTCGGTTTCCCAGGGAAGAAGCAGCACATTCCAGATAGGGGTCCCAAATAAAGGACTGCACATCCTTGAATTGGATGGGAAAGTAGGACGAAGTTCAAGGTAGCCACATCCTAAATCTCCTAGAGTATATCTGCTAAGTTAGAAGTTCATGACTTTAGCCTGACAATATTCTATTAGGCATAAGCAAATAAAGAACCAAACTCAATTAGATTTCAACATGTTGTCTTTGGGCTTGGGTGTGACACTATCTGGCCAATTTTAATTCCTCAATTAGGGATTTATGGTTTATGAAAGACTATAGTACTATAGTATTATTAATATGTATACCCCAAAAGACAATTTTCCATCTTACTCACCAGGCAAGAATGATAAAGCTGCAAATTTAAATTTCAGAAAAAAATAGAATCAATTTACTAAGAAATATGATATATTCTTTCTAGAGTGGTTAATGGGATGCATTGTTATTATAATTTGGATTACTTCCATGCTTTCCCATTCTGTAAAGCGTTATACTTTTCACTGTAGAAGAACTGTTTCTCTTGACACACATCCCAGTTCTAAAGTCATCTAAATAAATGTCTTTGCTTTTCAGTAATTGCAATAATAGTAATCACAATTACATTAATAAGTAATAGTAAAGTCGTGACTATGTATTAAATACACATTTAAAACAATTTCTGTCTGCATGTTCTCAGTATAGAGCAATTGAGATTAAAGAACCGGGGAAAGAAATGGAAAAAGAAAAGCAATTTGCCACAGAGATGTCAGAGAAGAATAAGATCATAAAGAAATTAAAAGTTAAGATAGTTAATCATATACAGAGCAATTATATTATAGAAACGAGTGATTATATATATTTTGAAAGGAGTGGGGAAAGCAATAAAATTAATGATAGGTGCTTTAAACAGAAGCAAACTGTTTAGATTAATACTTCAAATTAGCGTAGTCTAGTCAACCCTTAAATATCTATATTTTAAAAGTTCACATTGACTTAATTTGCATAAAATAGGAAATGCCTAATAGCGTAATGCAATAAATTAGAAGAGGTGTAATAAAAACCTAAAACAATTGTTTCTCAAATAATAAATAATGGGGAAATAAAGAATTCAAATGCAGTTCACAGATTGTTAATGATTTCACTGGTAGCTGTTACAGTATAATGTTATTTCTGTAGCAGCTGTTTTTCTTTCATTTAAAATTCCATAACGTTTTAGATTGTCACCTGCAGGCTGAACCAAAGTATTGTTTTGCAGCTTGTGGCAAAACTAAATGCAAATTGAACAACATCTATCACTATTCTAGTTGGTGTTCTTTCATATTTTCCAGATGCATAGAAATAGATACCTGTTGTTTATATCAAACAATCTATGTTTACTCATTTCAATACAAAGCGTACTGATAAGGTCTACTAATAGAAGGAGGCAGTAATGGTAAAGAAATAAAATTTACAATTGTGTTTTTAAACAGGTTTTTAAGAAAATAATCTGGCATATTTTTAATAAGTGAAGGAAATATATAGTACATCTACTATTAATGAGCTTTGTATTCGATATTGTAACTGTTCATAGTACAAGTAATAAATACTGTTTCTGATATGGTGCAAGACTCAATTAGTGCATGTAACAAATGTTTTAGTTTTGATCCCTTAGGGTAGCAAACCATATTCACATTTGTCGAATCAGATTTAAAAGGCATTTTAAAAATTGAAAACCGGCAAACTTCGAAATAAGCTTTTATTTATTTGTATGCTCGAACTCTTGGGTATATGTATAGTATATTATACAGTACAATAGTAGTATAATAAACTAATAACAATGAACAATACAGAAAATTTTGAAACATTTTTGGGACTCAAAATCTATAATGGAATAACAACCTTGAACTGAAAATTAAGCTGCCTTAATATGTCGATATACTGTGGTATGCTACAACATTAAAAAAAACCACCAGTTTTACCAGTGGTCTATCTTTCTCCTAGATGAGATCAACTGGCCTGAAAAGGATGAAGCACCACCTTCAGATGCCCAAGATTTGATTGCGTTGCTTCTGAGACAAAACCCCTTGGAGAGATTAGGAACAGGTGAGAAAACTTTGCTTTTATTTTATTGCATGCTGGAAGTGTTATCTCTTTGGCTGCTGTGTACACCAATTTTTGCCCCCTCTCCCAATACTTAAAACTTCATTACAGTTGGGAAATCATGTTGTAGACTACTAAAAGTCTCATTGTGTTTATCTGTTTG
>JANHFO010009389.1:10663-23839 GCA_032468095.1 Pareas carinatus | reverse complement strand
TGTACAGAAAACATAAAAAATTTAACATTGAACTTTAAAAAACTATTTACAAAATATGGGATATGGGGGAAGGGAATAATGATATTATATGAGATTCATCTATTTTATGGATACGATAGACAACTAAAGTTTGCTTTTTCTCATTATGAAGTACGAGTTCACCATATCAACCAATTCTGATGCACTGTCATTACTTGGAAATGTGCTATAGTTCAAACTTTGGAATGTAGTCCTCAATCTCTCTCTCTCTCCTTCCACTTACACCATCCAGTAGCCAGTTAAGAAACAATTATGTTAGTGAAAATGATCTACAAATATATATGAGATAGGATATTGTTATATGCTATACAAATATATAGAGATCTATATAACTTATTCAGCAATCAACCTTCAAATACAGAAACAGGGCAAACTGCACTTAAGTTTGGAAACTATGAAACCAAAAGAAACCTAGAATGACAGATATGTTGATCATTCAATCTTAATACATTCTTAAATATTCCTTTTGAGCAGAAATTTTCACACTGAAATTTTGCTTTAGGTGAAATCATCTGTGTGAGAGCCAATTGGCAAATTACATCTAATTCCCTGCGCTGCACTGTAGAGTTGGATAGTGTGTGATGTAGTTTAACATTTTACTTTTATATGCTTTACATGCATTAAATATTCTGATTCCAGTCAGTTTAAGGCGGGATGGCAGTCTTTTGAGGTCAATTGGAACTTTTGAAATGATGAAACAATCTTGTTCATTTAAAGAAAATGATTTCTGAGATGGTTGTGGCCAATCACATACTTTCCATTTACAACAGCAGAATGGATGAAATTGTTTCTTATTTCTTCCAGTCAGCCAGCTTTGTTCTTTCACATCTTCATTTACCTTTGTGTTTTCAAAGGCAAGGCACCTGGGCACACATCCCAGCAAAACACTGGGCTACAGTCATCTATTATTTTAATTTCTAAGTAGGCTTCTACAGTTTGTTCCAAAAACATTTGGGAAATGAAGATGATACTTGAAGTTAGCAATTTTTTTAAGTATTTCAGCTTTGAAAGCGAAGGGTAGGATAAAGTAGGGAAGGGAAGGGAAGGGAAGGAAACGGAATCAAATGAGTTATGACATTAAAAAAGCTCAAAGGAATCAGTGTTATGATGGGGAGATTGTAGACGTTAATGTGGTGGCCACATGATTCGGGTCATGCTCCATTTTTATAATATACATACAATGTACAAGAAAAAGGATAGAAAGTTTCATGATCTGAAACCATCCATTTCACTTTTTATGCATTCAGTTGAACTCTGGAATCCACGGCTTAGGGAACCAATTACTAGAGGTTAGGCTAAGAACAAAATGGACAAAATCTTTTCTCTACTGGCGCTTGGGCTTTGAAATTTGCTCCCTGAAAAAGTTCAACAGGAAAGCAGTTTCCTCCCTTATGCTAAAAAATATAGTTTAGTGTATATTTAGTTTCACATTTGGGAAGAAAGGATTTTTTTCCTTTTTATTTTTTTGAAGGAAAAGCAATGTTTTTTTGACATATGCTATATATCTGACTATAGAGAGACTACATGTACATAAATAGCCTTCTTCCAGAAACAAAACTCTGACCCTAAATGGTGAAACTTTTTTGTTCCAGTGTGGCAATTTCTATTATCCAGTGAAAGTGCTGATTTCATGGTGCAAGCTTAGTTCTGTCAGATTAAATCAAAAACCTTGAAATAACTATAACCGTAGCCAGCCACTTTATACAACACTTACCACCCTTTCAGGGAAGGCAAAAAGAAGGAAAGAAACTCAGACAAACTAAATACTAATAATTATAATTGTCAATATCGTGATTGCTAGTCAGGCAGAAGAAAGAAGAAACTATTTTGTAAAAAGAAGTTATCACATTTCTAATTTTCTGCTTTTGTGTGTGTGTGTGTGTGTGTGTGTGTGTGTGGCGATGGCAATGCTAAAAAGCAACTTGGAAGAGCACCATCATTGTTTCTTTGCAGAATTACTTATATTCAGCAAAGGGCATTTCTGTTTGCATGAATGTGATTCATATTCAGTTTTAGTTCTACAATATCTTTCCTCATTGCGATGCCCTTCAAGTGCTGAGATTATAATTCTTTGACTCCTGAACCAGTATAGCTGAAGAGCTATCCAGAGGAAAGGAGAAAATCAACATCAAGAGAAACACAATATTATTTATTTAAAGTCAGGTTACTTCTGCCTTCTAATTTATTGATCTTTAATGGGTAGATTAGATACTGGAATATATTAGTTAGCCATTTCTGGCATCTTGAAAAGACAAAAGAAAAAAGGTGAAAGATTCTCACAGAAAGGAGGGATGTATCACTATTAACTTTCTCATCTTTCTTATTACCTATTGCCTATTACCTATTCTCTATTTGTATGACAATTAACTTTCCTATTACTTATTCTCTAATTCGCAGGACAATTAACTTGCTGCTCGTATCCTGCAATTTACAGTAGTTGTTTATTTAGTACCCTATTATAACTTGGAGATTGCCTACATGGAATATAACTCCTCTATTCCTATCACAAAAATATATCTTAGGACATAATGAATGTGCTTATGACACTATGATATGTTGAATGTATTTTATGATTATGTTCGTGGTTTATGGTAGGGAATTCTACAATCTTTAGTAGTTGTTTTATTCAGTATCCTAATATGATTTGTAGATTGCTTATCTAGAATTTTATGACTGTTATATGCCTATCACAAAAATTATCTCACGACAAGATGAATGTATTTTACGACATGATGAATGTTTTTGTGACATGATTGATGTATTCTTTGATTATGATCGTGATATGTCACTTGTAGCTTGTATATTGAGAGCATATTTACTGGAGACAAATTTGTTGTGTGAGTCCAATCACATTTGGCCAAAAAAAAGAATTCTATATATCATGATCTATATAATCAAAGGAGGGGAAAAAAGTAGAAGATTAATTCTTATATATCTATCTATATACACTAAATGCAGTGGGAAGATAAAAATATATGTAAACCTCAGATTTGCACTTGTTTTTGAGAAATCTACTCATAGGTATTTGGGTGAGCATCCTGAAAACCAGGCATGGAGAGCATTTTGATAGGCAAAAATCATGTTTTCGGCTGCATAAAGATGAGCCCCATCTACAGGAAGAGCTTCTAGAGTACAACACTTAAATAGGTCATGATCTAGTGCAGTTAAACCTCCTTAATTTTGATGCGGATACCTAAATATGCTTACTTTTAATAGTACCAGAAGAGCACCAAACAGTGCCTCTAAAATATGAAAGTTTTTTTAAAAATTATTATTATCCAAAATGTTGCAAGTTGTAATTTAAGTGATGGTATTAATCCTGCAGATTATAATGTACCCATATAAAAATTAGGTGCTGTATAATTAATTGAAGAAAAGATAGCCCTGTGACTTGCTTCTAGTGAATAAAATCAGACATTTATCTACCTTTTATCTCTTATCACCATTTGAATGGCAGGAATCTGGTTTCAGATAAGTGCATCCAAGAAAATCTTCATCCTGTGCCGGCTCATCCTGTGCTGGCCTTTTATTTCATTATTTCTTCCCAACATGGCGGTACTTGCCTCTGCCCGCTATCTGCCGAAGCCTTTTGTGTATTGCTAATGGAGTGCTGGAATTGTGGCAGTTCAGAGCAGGGAATATGTGTGAGCAGCAATATGCTGACAGATCCCTCTGTGGAATCTAATCCGTTCCAGCTCATGCACTCCTCAGAAACTATTTAACTTTCATTAAACTGTGTTTGATATCAGCTAAATAGAATGCATACGGCACCAATATCACTCGTATGGTCTCATTCATTCAATCACAGCAGTTGTTCTCCCCTCCTTTATGCCTCCCCTCCGTTGTCTCCCTACCCAAGATAGGAGGGTAAATAGGAGACCTTTGAAGATGTAGTTAGTGCTCAGATTTCTTTATTCTTTTGTGCTGGTTTCTCAGTGCTGAAACATTGATTCATGTATGTCTCAGGCAGCTTCCATTAATATCATGTAATGTAACTTTTATCTGCTAGTGGGACAACTCTCAGTGCCGACTGCCCTCTGTTCCCTTTCTCCCACTTCACTTGCTCCTTTTTTCTTTTCTTTTCCTACTTGGTCTTCTGTTGTTGTTCCCCAGCTGTCCTGTGTTAAGGGACAACCCTTTACCAAAGCAGAAAATAAAAAAATGCTTTCTTGGAGAATGGTAGCCATATGAAAACATGAAGGGTATCATCTTCACAGCAGCACAGAAACTTAAAACACAAAAATAAGTACAGTAGAGGTCTAGAGCATAAAACTCTATTTTAGTCCAACTAGAGATAATCAAAGATCAAGATCATAAGTTGCTATTCCAAGTTAAATAACCATTCATTAAAAAAACAGCAACCCATTGTAGTTTGAGAAATGGAAATTTTGTCTTTAAGTGTTTGAATCAAGGTCAGAGACTGGAGACCACCATGCACATTTAGTAGCATTACAGAAATCATTTGCTGCTGCTTTCCTTAGGGATGTTTGTTTGTTTGTTTGTTTGTTTGTTTAATGTATATGATTTCGAGCCACCCAAAATGGTTTTGTTACAAGATGGGAGGCAAATGAATTTAATAAATAATTAAACAAACTTTTGACTCAGCTTCTGTGGTTTTCCATGGTGGTCTCACATCTAATTTCTAACCATGTCCATCTTGAATTTTTCAGGCCGGACAAGTTCAATTCAGATGTTTCCACCTCCTGAGATGAGATTAAGCTGTTTTTAGACCAATTAAAAATGTGTTGCAGTGGTTAGCAGCATTAGTGCAGATTTTGGAGAAGATGTCTGAGACCCATTGAACAGAATAACCAGGTGGTATCTCAGTTATAGCAAGACTGATTGAAGCAATATACAGTTAGGTATAAAGAAGGAAAATATAGTTCCATAAATCTATTAAATGCCAATCCCAATTATGTGCATTCCATGTTGTTCTCTTTGCTGTTTGTTGAGTATTCTAAAAGGATAGACCAAAATAATAATTTTCGAAAGTATTAAAACACAATTCGTGGTGGTATAGACATGTAATGAAAAATCGTTGGGGGTTCATACGTGGCACTAAATCTAGTTTGTTCAATAATCCACTGTTGTTTATGTACACACATTAGACTAAGCTATGAAACCAATTCAAGGCCTTGTCATTGGTCTATAAAGTCTGAAGAGTCACAGAACTAAAGTGGTGAAAAATGGCTGCTTCCAGTGCCACCTAATCCAATGCTAAGATTGTTTTGCTTGGAATCCCATCAGGAACCTGGCACATAGCACTGTTGTTTAACATCAGCCTGTTTACTCAGGAATCTACAGACTAATCACCACTCCAGGACCACACTGTCTTTCCAATGAGCTGAGTTTTAAGTAATTGCACTTTTGTCGTTTACTGTTTTGTTTCATGGGAATTTATTAATTATAATGGTGTTATAAATTGATTATTTTGAAAAAAGCATTCTTAATGGTATTTTTGTACACTGATTTGTGCATTTCCAGCATATAGAAGCAAACAGCCATAGTTTACAAACCTCAGTGGCTGCAATCACCCACTATTCTAACCCAAACCTAAACCAACCACATTAGGGCTTAGGAATGTAGAAATTCCTTGTAGGAATCCACTGATCTACTGACTCAACATGGATGGAGTTTTTACAAAGAGACTAATATGTTTTTGCCCTTCATCTTTATAGAATGGGGGTTATGTGTTGAATCATAGATACTTATGGAGGAGGGAAACACGTAACTTGGATCAGATATTTGCATTAGGAAGTTGCGTGCATGTTGTCATTTTGAAATCATTAAGTTTTCTTTGGACCCTGCTGGGTGGAATGTTCTTCATTCAAAACAAATGTAAATTTCCCTTCACCCCAAACGTTAGATGCTGGGACAGCATTTCTTGTGAGTCCTTTCCACTCACCCCTAACTTATGGAAGGATTTTTGCTCTCTCTTGAAGTACTTTCAGATATGTGGATTTCTAAACCTTCTCTGAAATGGGAAAACATAAAAATCAATTTACTTTTAGCTCTGTGACAATTTGGCCTGAGACTAAATCCATATAAATATTGTTTCTCCTATTTCTCATTATTTATTTCATTTTCAGTTGGATTTGAATATTGCGAATTTGCCTGTACTATTCTTGGTAAAATTGCCCCACCCTCTTTCCAATCTCTATTCAAAATCAGGTCAGATTTTGCAAGTCAGAAGCTACATCACCATTTTGATAACCTGTTCACCAGGCACTAATCTGACTGTGAATGAAGCACAGTGGGGGCACTCGATTTGCTCCATGGATAGGGTAGTGTATGAAGAATGGAAAGCTGCTATAAAGTTTTCACAGTGAAATTCCCATGAAAAGCACAAGGAACAGAAAACACCACATAGCATATTAATGACCTAGAAGAGTATTGTTGCTGCGTTTGTAAATTCTCCTTTTTCCTAATGAAAATGGATTTTTTTAAAAAAAAATCCAGTCAAACACATACACAACTTAATCTTTTTCTAAATTGTATTTGCTTCACCTGAGTGGTGAACAAGATAGAAATCTAAACTCAATGACAAAAACTCACATCATTAAAAAGAGTTGTCCTGCTCTGTCTTAATTATGTTTATTGAAACTCAAGATACTCATCTTTGTTTCTATGTTACTCAAGAGAAACAACATGGTGTCCTTTAATAAAGGAAAAACAGAAATTGGAAATACTAGTTTGTGAAGTTTTATTATTTTATATTAAAGCTTTTTTTGTTTGAAAGATTTGTATGCCATTCATTCCTGGGCTTACAGTGATACATTTTTTTAAAAATCTGCAAAACCAACCTTGAAACCATAGTGACTACTATGAAAGGCAAACAGGCTAGATAGATAACATAACTTGTTCTCTACTGAGCTATAATGAGGAACTTATTCATGGAAGTTTGATCCCATCATGGAGAAAATACAATTGATAATTAATGATAATACATCAATGGTGGGACACACAAGAAATGCCTCTTTTGTGATGTATAAGTATGCAGTACGTTATTTGGGAAATGTCTCTGATTCAAAGGTGCTTCCCAAAAGACAACTGAACTTTCTTTGTTTTTTTCTTGAAGACGTTTCGCTTCTCATCCAAGAAGCTTCTTCATTTCTGACTGAATGGCAGGGGAATGAAAGAATTATTCTTCTGCAAGAATATAAGTTCTTTCATTCTCCGCCATTCAGTCAGAACTGAAGAAGCCTTCTGGGATGAGAAGCAAAAATACCTTCAAGGAAACAACAAAGAAAGTCCAGTTGCCTTTTGGAAAGCACCTTTGGTACACTATAAGGGCTTAGGTGATTCTGTAAATAACATCATGTAATGATCACATTAAACATCCTGAGCTGAGCTTAGGAGACAATGTGCAACTAGTGAAACTATTTCAGCAAGAGGGTAATATGACATTTCCAAGAGATAGTCTTTGTATTTCATTCTTTTGTATTCCAGGACAGACACATTTTTTGAGCTACAGTCAAAGCAACCCTTCCCCCCCTCCCATGTAATAGTCCTGCCTTGGGTTAATTAGTATATCAGTTGCTGAAACCAGGTTTCTCCCCTCTAGGGAAACATAGACTTTATTAACTGAAGCCAACTTTTTTTTTAAAAAAAGAGCAAACATGAAAGTGCATCCTCAAGCCTGCAGGAAACTATAGTGAATATCATGAGTATACTGATAACAGCTAGTTCCAAATGTGTAAACGACACTTCCCAGTAGCATAAAGCAGAACTTCCAGTAGATCTCAGACACATAGGAATGGAGTCAAGACAAATGGGGCCTTCAATCCTGATTCAAGAAAGTCTTTTCAAATGGTTCATATGCAGGATCACAGACTTTCTCTTTCTCTTCCAGACTGCTTATCCATCAAAACAATCAAGTATCTCCATGCCAAATCAGGGATTCACATTGGATAGTTTGAAAATAATTTATGTCATCTAAAAGCAATTAGAAAGATAGCACACTACCCTCTCCCCCAACTTTGTTAAACATAGACTAGTGGTCACCTGCCCATTGTTACAATTATTCCAATCCCCACTCCTAAAAAAGGTTCTTAAACAAGAACTCATACTGGCACCCTAACTGGGCTAAGGGTATGACTTGCTGGTGACAGCAATTAAGGTAGAAATGGCCATTTGATTCTCCCTTCCCTTTCCAGTGAATCTTTCTTGTTATTCTCCCTCACTCCTTTTGGAATGGGTCATCCAGAATTTTGGTCTCTGTGTCACGTTCCGTGGTGTTTATGCCTAGGGCATATTCCCCCACTTACCTTAGGGCACTGCGGGAATCCCTCTCACAGGCCTGGTCCACTACTCTATCTAGGGCCTACCTCAAGGACGGGTCCTGGAACCCCGAGAGGTGGCACGCGGCCAAGGCCAACAAGGTTCATAAATTAAGAAGGGTTTTAACCGGTGTTTTTACAAAGGTTTTAAGGGGCTTGGGAGGGCAGGTTTTTAAGACGGGAGGGTGTGAGGGGCCATCAGGTAGGCATGGGCGGGCGTGAGAGCACTGGAGGTTGGAGGGGGGTATTGCAAGAGGGTGAGGAATCAAACATCCCTGTCATGTGTGGGAGAGGCAGATATGGCAGGAGCAAGGGGCCAAATCATGTAAGGGACACGCCCCTGCCACGCTATATTCAAGCAGTGGCATGTGCCAACCCCTATAGCTCTTCCTGTGATCTGAGTGGTACAGGCTTTCAGGCACAGGACCTTCGGTTGATGCTATGTAATGCCAGGTCCATGGTCAACAAAGCCCCCATCATTTGCGAGCTGGTTCAGGAGGGGGGAGCGGACCTGGCAGGATTTACGGAGACCTGGTTGGGCCAGGAGGGGGGGGCCCTCTCATTGAAATGTACCCACCAGGTTTTTGTGCTTTCCATCAACTGAGGGCCCATGGGAGGGGCGGGGGTATTGCAATCTTAATCAAGGAGGAGTTCTTACTGAGGGAGGCCACTGTTCCTCAGGTGGCCGGCTGTGAGTCCCTCCTGGTGAAGTGGGGCCATGGCAGGCAGAGGGGCATGCTGAGTATGTACCTGGCTCTCTCCCACGTGACAGCAGCCCTGCCCGAGCTACTCAATGTCATCACCGAGGTGGTGGTTGAGACTCCCAGACTTATAGTTATGGGAGATTTCAACCTGCCATCTGTGGGTGAGGCATCTGAAGTGGCTCGGGAATTCATGGCCACCATGATGGCCATGGACCTGACCCAAATAATTCAGGGTCCCACGCACTCGGGGGGGACACATGTTGGATCTAGTTTTCACCTCTGGACAGTGGCTGGATGGTCAGAATTTAGAGGTGATAGCTGTGAAGCCCCTGTCATGGTCTGACCATTTCCTCCTTTGGTTGACCTTCCCCATTGCAACATCCTGCCACAGGGAGGCGGAATAAACTAAATGGCTCTGTCCCAGGCGCCTGATGGACCCTGAGCAGTTCCAGATGGAGCTTGGGCCATTTCCTGAAGCCTTGACTCACGGCTCAGCTGAGGAGCTCGTGGCCACCTGGAACGGGGCGGAGGGCGTTGCCCTTGATCAGATTGTGCCTTTGCGGCCTCTTACCCGGTGCCGACTCACCCTGCTCCCTGGTTCTCTGAGAAGCTGAGGGAGATGAAATGCTGGAAAAGATGCCTAGAGAGCAGTTGGAGATCCAGCCGTATCGAACCTGATTGATCTTCTCTTGGGACCTATATAGAGGCCTATTTGGGCGCGATCAGAGTGGCTAAGCATAATTACTTTTCCACTCTGATCACGTCAGAGAATAACTGCCCCACTGCCTTGTTTGGGGTGGCCCGTTCTCTCCTTCATTTGGAGGAACAGGATGACCCCTCGCAGGGTTTGGCGGAGGAGTTTAGAGGTTATTTCCAGGAGAAGATCGTGCAGATCTGAGAGGGCTTGAACTCTGACTGGACGAGCCCAGACGGAATGACGGATGCAGGTCTTGAGAATGTTATCTGGGATGATTTTGATATTGTTGCGCATGAGGACATGGACAGGATCCTGGGGTGACTTAAGACAATCACGTGTTTACTGGACCCGTGCCCCTCCTGGGAGGTCACACAAGGCTGACTCCAGGGTATTGTGAATGTTTCTTTGGGGGAGGGTGTCGTCCCGATCATCTTGAAGGAGGCGGTGGTGCGTCCCCTCCTCAAGAAGCCTTCACTGGACCCAGGTGATTTAAATAATTATCGTCCTGTCTCCAATCTTCCCTTTTTGGCAAAGGTTGTAGCGAGTGTGGTTGCCAGACAGTTCCCTGGCACCTGGATGAAACTATCTATCTGAATCCGCTCCAGTCCAGCTTCAGGCCTGGGTACAGCACGGAGACGGCATTGGTCACATTGGTGGATGATCTCTGGAGGGACCAGGATAGGGGTTGTTCCTCTATCCTGGTCCTATTAGACCTCTCAGCGGCTTTTGATACCATTGACCATGGTATCATGCTGCACCGGCTAGGGGCTTGGGAGTGGGAGGCACCATTTATCGGTGGTTATCCTCCTACCTCTCTGGCCGGATGCAGACAGTGTTGACAGGAGAGCAGAGGTCGACATCGTGGGACTTCATTTGTGGAGTGCCTCAGCTGTCGGTCCTCTCGCCTCTCCTGTTCAACATTTATATGAAGCTGCTGGGTGAGATCATCCGCGGCTGATGATACTCAGTTGTACATTTTTACCTCAGGCCACCCCAATGATGCCGTGGAAGTGATGTCCCAGTGCCTGGAGGCTGTGCGGATCTGGATGGGGTATAACAGACTCAAACTCAATCCCTCCAAGAGCAGCGTCCCGATATAGCCAGCTTATTCCATCGCTGGCTATTGGAGGCGATAATCCTGGCTCCCACAGAAAGGGTCTGCAACTTGGTTGTCTTCCTGGTTGTCATTGACAGATCATGTGGCAGCCGTCACCAGGGGGGGCTTTTACCAGGTTCGCCTGGTGCAGCAGTTGCGCCCCTTCTAGATCGGGACACCTTGCAGACGGTAACTCAGGCATTCGTCACAGCCCGCCTCGACTACTGTAATGCTCTCTACATGGGGCTCCCCTTGGGTCGCATCTGGAAGCTCCAACTGGTGCAGAATGCGGCCCCGCGGGGGGTGATGGGGGCCAGTGGTAGGGTACATATGGCCCCCCTCCTGCGTGAGCTGTACTGGTTGCTGGTGGGCTTCTGGGCGCGCTTCAAGTTGTTTATGATGACCTTTAAAGCGCTCCATGGCTTAGGACCCAGCTAACCACAGGACCGCATTCTGCCAGCAAATACCTCCCACTGACCTGTTCGCTTCCACAGAGAGGGCCTCCTCAGGGTGCCGCTAGCCAGACAATGCCGGCTGGCGACCCCCAGGGGGAGAGCTTTCTCCATGGCAGCTCCCACCCTCCGGAATGACCTCCCCCCAGAGATTCATGTTATTTCTGACCTCCATGCTTTCCGCCATGCCACAAAAACCTACCTTTTTATTCAGGCCGGTTTGGCCTAACCACACCGTTCCTTGTTTTAAATATGTCCTAATCGCAAACATTTTAAATTCTCATTTTTGGCCTAAATTGGTTTTAGAATGCGATTTTAGATTAAATTATTTTAATTATGTTTTTAAATGTATTTGTTAAACCTTGTGTTTTTAAATGTATTTGTTAAATCTTGTGTTTTTAAATGTATTTGTTAAATCTTGTGTTTTTAAATGGCTGTACACCACCCTGGGTCCCTTCGGGGAGAAGGACGGTATAAAAATTTAAATAATAAATAAATACGTAAATGAATAAATAAATAAATAGATAGATAGATCATTTGTAACTGCCTGCAATGACCCTAGTGTGGACTGAAGGGCAAATATGGAACTGTTCTGCCTCTGTAATCCAGGTGTCACACCTCATAAGAGTCTAATACTCCCTGGACCAAGCCAGCAAAATGAGAGGCAGCCCAGGTTTGAATTCCAGTCTGGTATTCCAGCTGGGATTAGGGTGTAGAGCTCACTGATGATAGCAAATAAGCTAGATATGGCCATTTGAGTATGTCTTCCTTTTCTAGTGAATCTTTCTTGTTTAAAAAGACCACTTTTTCAGAAAACAAACAACATGGATTCAGATAACTGTTATAAGGTACAGAAAAATATCTGAAGCACCTTTTTAGCACAAATACAGTTGAGAACTACCCTATTCCCACAGTAGAGTTCACTATGATGTTGGCACTAGTTGTTGATGGGGCATTGGCCAGAACTGGAGGCTGGGTCATCTGCCTGAAAGCCTTGGAGAAAAACTTGGAAAGTCTCCTCTTCTTTCCTCCCTTCCCTTTCCCATGTATTTGTCAACACATTTAGTTTACTAGGACTCATGGGAGTGAAATGTGCCTTCTCTTAGGATGTTTTTGTTCTCTGAAAATCTTGATTTCTCCAAGTCTTTTGATGCCTCCCTTTTGTGGGTTTTTTTATTAGTACCATTTTGGCTACAGTATGATTTATAGTCTGAATATCTCAGTTAGAGTTAATGATTTTTTTTCAGTGCCAAAGAAATGTATTCCAAGGCCTCAAGGTAAAAGAAGGCATCTCACCCAAGTCACATCTTCCAGACCACATTTTCAAACTGCTTGAGTGTTGCCATTTGAATGGGTATCATAAAAGTTATTTAGATAAATGCATTGACTTTTTAAAAACTATACATTATTAATCGCATTAATAGCATTAACAAAGGCTAATTGAAAATGTTTCACCTATAATTACCCTACTCATCATTTCAGTACATTTTATGTTTGTCAAAGTAAACCAGAAAGGAGTAATTAAGACTTGACTGTTATTTGCCCCCTTTTATTTTTATTATTAAGTCTGCAATGGGGGAGGGGGAAAGCATGATCAGAAAAAAATGCTTTTCTTCAGTACTGCACATTAAAGACAATCACAGACAGTCATATCCTTGTCTCTTATTAGCCTAAACATTTATTTTAGTTTATTTAAATATGCTTTAAATGGTACTGTATCAATGGTGATCAAACATATTCAGGCTATCTCTTCTTCTCATCTATATTTTCATTATCCAGCCTTTGCCAATTTAGTATTCTCCTAATGTGTTGATCTATAATGCCAGAATGCCCCATTTCATGGTAAGCAATCACAGTGCCTGGAAGTGCTGAGCATTTTAGTTTGAACACATCTGAGGAACATCAGTTT
>JANHFO010009387.1:0-12307 GCA_032468095.1 Pareas carinatus | reverse complement strand
CCCGACTGCTCACCTTTCCCTCTTCTCCCGGGGGAAAGGCTTCCAGCCGCCTAACAGCTGATTTTAAGCTGTCAGAGCGGCTTAACATGATCCTGGGGCTGGTGGACCCTAAGAGTCTGTCCTTCAACATCTACGGCGCCACCGGAAGTCCCAAGAAAGCTTTTGTTGATGTAAGAATTGTGCACCTGGAATAGAACTCTAAAGACCAATAATAATCTGTGAAATCTTTCTTAGAATCTTTGATTCTACCCTTTTAGAATATCAAAGCTTTACTCAATGTGTTGTCTGCCAGATGTTTTGAACTACTTTTCATTATTTTATTTATTTATTAAATGTCTATTCTACTCACCTCACTGAGACCCAGTTCATTAGACCCAGTTAGGTAAAATGTGATTAGGAATGATGGCAATGATCATTCTAAACAACTGGAAATAATGATTCAATAAATCAATGAATACATTTAACCTAAAGAAAAAACACTTTCACCCTGTTATCTCTGGAATTATTCAATGAAAAGCATTGGATCTTGCAGTTTATTTTTACTATAACTGAGTCAAAATGAATATTAAGAAAACATCGCAGTGATTTCTAAACCACCCATATAAAAGCTAAGATGAATTCGACATGGTTAGTACTTGAATGGGACACCCCAGATTACAGTATTGTATAGATTGAGAAACTGACGAACTGTTGCAGAAGGAAGCAGTGGCATTGTTGCCTTGAAAATTATATAGATGTTCAAAAACTCAGCAAGATGACTGAAGATCAAATCAAGAGAGACTTTACGGATCATTTCTCATTTTAAACGGAGCGCAGCATAATAAATAGAGCCATAGGTGAGATGTATATGTGAGAGAAAGAGAGAGATCAAAGTATATTAATCTATTGCTCTTTTCATACTTTGCAGGGAGGAATGAAATTTTAGCAAGTTTGTGCCCTCAAATCTTTGGATTATATCTTGTGAAATTGGCTGTAGCTATGGTGCTCGCAGGTGGGGTACAGAGAACTGATAATACTGGCACCCGGGTTAGAGGTTGGTATACAATATCCTCTTCCCTCTTATTCCCACATTGCAATAGAATTCTTTTCTTCATTTCTCTACTTATTAGACATTGCCCTGAAAAATATTTTTAAATTTAGATTAGTTTTCTTTTTTGTGCACATTCTTGGAGAACCTAAATAGGTTAAGGATTCCATTTCATGTTTTTATAAGGCATAGAAAGGAAAACTCAATATAATAATTTTGTCTTATAGACAAAACTAAATTTAAAAGATGAAATATACAAGTCTTTTACAATATCTACAACTAAAATGTTTTAATATAAAATGAATATATATATATATATATACAAAATGCATATGTTTTCTTCCTTTTTTTGCCTTAACAGAATTTACATCTTTTTAATATTGTACCTTGCTTTACCCAAAGCATATTTTTGCATTTGAAATTAATAGCCATAAATATCATATTGTTGAAAATTTGTTATTGTTATGCTATACTGTATGTTTAACATGAACAATATTTTAGGCTTAGTTAAAGCAATAGTCTAAATTTCATTTATAATGAAATCCAAAAGGTCTTTAGATCTTAAAAAATAGAACTCTTTGTGATGCCATATCCTTGTAAATTAACAAAAGAGTGATGACCTTGTGATATGCATTGCAAATATATTTTAAAAATACAAGAGGTTAGAAAAGTCTGAAACATAGAAAGTGCACAACAGAGATACTTCTGGACATAATACTGTGGTATGGTACCTTCTCTTCTAAAAATAGCTTGAACTTTAAATATATTATTTCACAGGACAAAGGCCCATTTGTTTCAAAACGTTTAGACTGTTTAGCTGTTAAAAAGTAAGACTATGCATTTTTATCACTGCTTTAATATTAATGATATATTCAGATAATATTCAGGGAAATCTTAATCAGTTTCATCCATTTGTACTCAAAGAAATAGTTTTTTATCTCTAACTAGAGTGTTTGTTTAAATCTGTTATGATAAATGTTGAGCCAGTTGTTTTTTTTTACTTTGATATTGAATGCCTGAATTAATGTACCTTACAAGAAGGTACATTATCTGTTTCTTGGTTATCTGCCTCTTGGGCATGATCCTCAAAGGGTTTTGTTTATATACCTTTAAGTGTTAGGATTGCCCATTGAAATTTAAAAACTATCGTTGAAATAATGATATTATTTCTGTATTGGTATGGAAAATTCAGAAAATTTTTGGAAATTATCTGTTCTGTTCTGTTCTGTTCTGAATAAGTTGTTTTTGTCAAATCTGTACCTTTCCATTTGGAAATGATTGTCAGCAAATGTTTTTGCAAAATATCAAAATGATGGACAATTCTGTCATTTTTAATCACAATTTTACATTTACCATTTCCCATATTATGATTAAATTAAAAATACATGTATTAGTGATCGGTAAGGCCATGCAGCCATCTTGATGTGAAGGAGAAAAGGTGATTATTTAAATAAACTTGCATGCTTTCCCTATGAATTGTAGTCTACAGATGGGCTTATATTTCTGCTTTATATATTTCTTCAATCCAATTTTCATCTAAAATTTGTAGAAAACGTGGGCATTTTTACTGTATCTCCAGGTGAATCACATCTTTTACTGGTTGGTGACCCTGGTACTGGTAAATCTCAATTTCTGAAATATGCAGCAAAGATTACCCCACGATCTGTACTTACAGCAGGAATTGGATCTACAAGTGCAGGTAAATAATAATGCATGAATATCAATTTTTAGAATATGGGTAAGAGCCAAATTGTCCAAATTCTCCACTAATATGTAGGCTCCACTGAAAATTTTACACTGAGACTAGTACAGGTTTTTCTGGCAATCTGCTTGTCTCACTGTTAACCACCACAGTTGTCCCTGATCACATTTCTTCCTGCTATGGTTCATGCCCCCATTGGTGGTTTACAACTCCCCTCTTTTTTATCATCACTCAGCTGTTGTTGCTAGCTTCCTCCACATTCAGCAAGCCCATATATTCCTGTGATCTAATATGTCATCTCTTATTCCATGGTTGGCTGCAAATGCTATGATAGAGAAAGGTTGGTTCTGATGGCAGACAAAAGTGCAGCTCTAGGCAGTTTTTTCCCATGCAGAAGAAAATTGTTCCTATTTCAGTGATTTGTATTTGTGGAGGCAGATGAGAGACAAAGGATGCTCCTTGAGTTATATTTTACTTGTAATGCATGCCCAATGTACCTATTCCAATAATGCGTCTTCAAGTTAGCTTGTAACTAAGAAATGACTCTGTGCATAATAAGTATAGCACTATTTGGTAACTCAGGAAGAGAACTTTCATTTCTAAGCAAGAGAGAGCAACCCATGAATTCTAGCCTCTTTTTTACAGTTCCTTCAGTTTTCCAGTTCAGCAACCCCGAGTAACAATTATTTATTTATTTATTTGTTTAGACTTATATACCGCCCTTCTCCTAAAAGACTCAGGGCGGTGGACAATGGCACAATTTTTCTCTGATACATTTATTCACATGTCTTAGCATATTTAAAAACCCCAAATACAAGAACGATCGGAGAAACATATCAAAGTATCATCACCCTGTTCTCTGCAGCCCTCAGAATAATGGGTAGATATCCAAGGCCAAGTTTTCCAAGGTAAAAGAAAAATAATTCAAGCAGCAGAAATGAGGAGATACTGGAATTGCACTGCTGCTCAGAAAGAATTAGACTATGTGCTGATCACATCCATTATAGATCAATCGTTATAACTAGAAGGTGGTAGTCTTCCCAATGGACTTTATAAGCATCATTAAATAATCTGCCCCATTATGGAAATCCCTTCATAATGAGCTGTGGTGGTGTAGTGGTTAGAATGCAATATTGCAGGCTAACTCACTGCTCACTGCCAGTAGTTCGATTGTGACTGGTTCAAGGTTGACTCAGCCTTCCACGGTCGGTAAAATGAGGAGCCAGATTGTTGGGGGGAATATTCTGACTCTGTAAAGCATTTAGACAGGGCTGTACAGCACTATGAAGTAGTATATAAATCTAAGTGCTATTGCAAGTGCTATTGCTATACTCTTCCATTTGAGAAGCGATCAAGATTTTGGAAACTATATGCCTATAGCAGAGCTCCTTTTTCGCTGACTGCACCCAGAAATCCCCAGTAAAAAAACCTAAGAGTTGATGTTCACCCAAGTTGAGGATATTCAGATTGAGGAAGGATGATCTAGGGATAACAAAGGTAAATTTTGAGTCTTAGGAAAAATGTTGAGCTGCAAATGGATAAGAAGAAATTAATATGTACAGTAGGAACTCAGAATGCTCATTCACATTCATACCATCATTTTCACACCTTTAAAATTTGTACTTAAATGATCAGTCTTATTTCCACATTAAAACAAACATTCATTCTCTTCCTATCTATTACCTGTACTTCGCATCGTCACCTTCATATATCAATTTAACTCTTAGTAGCTGTGAGAGGTTATATGGCACATCCTCTTTTTTCACATTGCTAAAGTTTATATTAGAGTAAGTTGCACGGAAAAACTTGAGATGGCAGACCCAATGATACATACTGATAGCTTCAGATACAACAATTTATATCAAATTAAAGACAGTCATTTTGGATCCTAACTTTCCTTTGGCCTTGTCACTGCTGAGAGTATTCACCTAGAAAACCTATAGCAAGCATTGCAGCCTTTTTCAAAATATTAGGTAACAATAAAAAGCTAAAAAGGACAAAAAGTGACCAGAGATCTGGTCATCTCAAGACTCCTGTCAGTCCTTTCAAAGAGATTACACAGGATTTATAGTATTTTCTTCAATCTGAGGGGAAGGGAGCTTTTCAAGGAATAGGAGTATTCTAAAATTGGCCAAGAGGAGCAGTTTGGTGTAATGATTAAGGCACCAGGCTGGAAACTAGGAGCCCAGGTGTTCTAATCTAACATAAAATAAAGCCAGCTGGATGACCTTGGGCCAGCTAACTTTCAATCCTGAGAGGAAGAAAGGCAATGGTGAGCCATTTCTCCAGCCTTACCCAAAAACCTGCAGTGGTTTGTCCAGGTAGTTGCCAGGACTTAAAGGCAAGTGTGCGTGCATATGTGCACACACACATACACACAGCCAGACATGCACAATTTTTGGTGTGCCCCATATTGCCAATCAATAGTCTCAACCCACTAATGTAATAATATACTGATACTCACACACAAATATACTTATAGATGTGAATGGCATCATCCAGCGGAGTCACTGATTATGTCCACACCTTTGCTCTTTGCAAGCCCTACATTCTACTAGCTATATGCAAGTCTTTCATCCAAGAGCCAACAAAGCTGCCTTGACATTTGGGGTCATAGTAAATTTCTAATACACTACGTTTAGCTGCCCTGAATGAGGGAGGAAGCCAATAGTTACAAGTTAAAGAGCAGTGCCTTTGTCGACAATTGTATTATACTTACAAAGGTTTCGGACTTCTGTTTCTTAAACCAGAAATTCCTATTACAGTATTTGCTACCTTTGTAAGGAAAAAGTCTAGAGAACCATAGTCAGCTAATTGGATTAAAATCCTTCGTTTCTGGTTTGAGGTACTAGATAATCCCAGTAGTAGTTGTGCCTTTTCCAACATTGGTTGAGAGCTTAAAGATTGTCAGGCTTTGAAGTTTTATTAATTGGTCACATTTTTTCTTTCACCTGTAGTAGCCATCATAATTTAACAAATGTGCAATGCCACCTGCCTAGACAAGACCCCTTTGGCAGCCTGCATATAACCCTGTTGTTACAAATGAGAGTGATATTAGGTTGCATTAGACTGTTCTCATATGAATCTTAAAATTAACATCTGTACGCTTTACAGATAGCTGCCACCTTTTGTTTGAGCCAGTTCTGCCAACTATGCACAGAATTCACTCAAAAGCTTCTAAATCATAAAAGACCATCTCATTCAACCTACGCTTATATAGACTTCACTATAATTTACAAGTAAAAACATGTAAATGTCTATCCTTTACCCTCCCGTTTGCATATTTTTATGCATATTGATAATAAATTTCAACACTAGATTCTTTTTTAAAAAAACCCAGGGAGTTACTTAAAAATAGTTTTATTTATACATCCACTCAAATACTTTTCCTTATAAACTTTCTACAAGGTATGTGTTCGGTAAACAATTTTCACATTTGTTTCTTATGTAATTCCAAAGAAAAAGTTTCCGTGATGGTTGTGTTCTGTGTACTGTGTACTGTGTGTGTTTAGAGCTCGACATATTAACGTAGCACTGAAGGTCACATGCAGTCCATATGAGATTCCAACATGACATTTAGAGAGTTTTCAGATGTTGACCACCCTTTTGAGGCAGAAGGCAGGGCATCTGTAGAAAGGAGTGACTGGAGGTTTGGGTTACTGCTCTCAGCATCTGTCAGTTTTTCAGTGTTGTCCTCCCAATTAATATGGAATCTTGTGACTCTGGGATTAGACGCCAAAATATTCCTTTGCAGCTAGAAAACAAGGAGATGAGTGTTTTAGAAGGTTTAGATTCATAAGAGAAGACTTTCTTTTTGTATTGGACTATGAGCTCAACATAAACCAGGAAAGAGAAAGGCCAAGAAGTTGAGATGAATAAGACAGCTATTTAAACCTCAAAAGGGAGACAATTCAAAACAGACTTATTCCTCTACATTCTTGGATAAAATAGCAATCAACTGGTGCAAATGCGGGTGGCCAGCAGCTGCAGATTAACTTGCCTTTCAGAGAAACAACCCCCCTCTTTAACTCTAAAGACAATGCCAACTCCTCCCCCCTTTGTGTACCTTATGTTTTCACTTGAGGTTAAATTTGTGGTTCAGATCTACATACTCAAAAATAAGCAGGTCAACATTTTTTCACAGTAGGAATTCACATTCCTTATATCAGTTCAATTATTGATGAAAGAACTGATGAAAGAACACAACTGGTAGTTAAGTGAGAATGCCACAGAATCACCATTTGCAGGACCTCTCACAAGCTTCCCCATTGGCATTGCTTGTAGGAAGCTGGCAAAGGTGGTCACAAATGGCCATCACGAGGCCTTGGAATCATTGCAATGACCAGAATTTTGAGGACTGGTCTTAAGTACCACTTGTTCAGTGCCACTATAAGTTCAAACAATTGCTGAACTAGTGGTCGCTAAGAGAGGATCATCTCTAGATATTACATAGTGTAATACCAAATAGCACATTCAATACAGTTTTCCTTTCAGCAAAGAAAATAACAAATAGATTTGGGACATTATTTTTCTGCAAAGTACTGAATTTACAGCAAAGTCTAGGTAAAAGGAAGACATTCTTTGTGAGCTGGCTACAGTGAAAAAAAAAATCCCCCCAAAATGAAGACCCTTTAAGTCAATCCAGATATCATATGGGCAGGCTTAAAACCTGCACCCATTATCTTGCTTTCTGCTATAAACTATTAATAAGCAGCATCTGTCACTAGGCTAAGGATACATTTACTCTACAAAGGAACATACACCTATACACATGCATTCATCGACTAACTTTGCGAATTTATGTTCTAGGGCTTGATGTCTATCAGGCATTTAACTTTAACCATTAGAACTTTGAGACACTGTTAAAATCATTAAAGTCGCTAAGTTGGGGGCTACTTATACATTAAAGATAAAGTAATGGGATTTAAGCACATGCTTAAATTTATGATTTCTGAATTGGGATCAGAACTAAGATTCTAAATCCGTTTGCCAGAAATCCATCCTTGTTGGTATAGAGTACAAGCGCAGACAGCAAAAACATACTTTCTTCCACCCACAGAACAAATACAGTGGGCCATATATGTCTGCCTGCAGGAAACCCCAGGGCTGATTTGGGTTTCCCCTAAAACAAATCTGAAAGAGTTTTAAAGTACAGGTAAGACAAGGCTGGTGCCCCTTGTTCCTCTCTCTTCCACTGTTGGCTGTGCAACAGCTTCATTTCCTTTACGTCCCCTTTCAATTACTCTGCACCAATGCACTTGCCGTCTGCTGTCTGCGTTTGTACTCTAAACCAGGGGTCCCCAACCAGAGGGCCACAGCCCCCTACTGGGCAATGAGGGGTCTGCAACTAGCCCACAGAAACGGTTGGCGAGTACATGCACACACACATTCTCACTTGTGCGAGTAGCATGCATGCATGCACACTACAAATGGAGCTACGTGCACACTTGTTGGGCACTCACACAGAACCATCCCCTCCCCCCTACCAGTCCACAAAGCTGCAAACGCTGGGGAGCACTGCTGTAAATCAACAAGAATGGATTTGTGGCAAATGGATTTAGAATCTTAATCCCAGTTCCTACTTACCAGCACACAAAGGCCTCATCCACCCTTGACAGTTATACACCACAAGCCTGCCCTTTCCCTGTTGGCTCTGGGTCTACGCCCAAGGTGCTGATACTATCTGATGCTCACTGAATGATGAATGCTTACAGAATGCTCAGTGCCCAGAACAGTTTGTAAGTCACTAGTTTGGAGAAACACTTCCTTTTATTTTTCTCACAATATAATGTAAGGGACTTGGAGCAATTTGGGGGTGGGGTAAGGTCTATCCACGCTGGTCTACTAACATTCTCTCAGCCCATCCTGAAGGAAGAAATGATCCCAGAGGTGCAAAATGCAGCATTATCACTAACCGATGACCCAGAGCTACTTAATTTTTCCCTATTAACTGTTGCTTATTTTAAAGCAATGTTGACTAACAAATTCTATTTTAGTGTAGTTTTAAAAAATGGATTTTGATGGATTTACACAGTATATTATATCATACCTTGGAAAAGTCTGGCTTTACTGGAGGGTTTTCTCTCAATTCTGTTTCAGTATATTCATTGTTTACATAATACCCAACTCTGATAAATTCTTGACCTCTGTATGTGCAGGTGATTAAGACAACTGTCACACCTACAG
Organism: Pareas carinatus; assembly: GCA_032468095.1. NCBI lineage: Eukaryota > Metazoa > Chordata > Lepidosauria > Squamata > Pareidae > Pareas > Pareas carinatus. Next base: position 3,392 of record JANHFO010009387.1, on the reverse strand, counting down.
CATCTGCATCAGGAATGAGTCCTGGATTAGGAGCATCTGCCTACAGAAAAAATAAGAGAACAGGACTAATTATCAAGTTACATAATTTAGATTTCAAACACTAGCATTTCATTCCCTGAGATGAGGCCATTTTCCAAATTAATTTTTAGAAGACTTAAATGTATTACTAGTCTTTTTAACTTAAAATTTTTTGAATACCACCATCAAGTAAGCATATACTTATATCAACAACCAGATTTTATTTATCTACCTTAATCCTTTATCTCAAAAGCCAACTTCTAAAGACTAGTTTGGCTCCTCCAACTAAACTTCTTATGTGTTTTATACACACACAAACACAAAATACACATATATACAAATAAAATACATTTGATGTATGATATATCTCTTAAAGATTATTTTCAGGCTTTGCACATACAATTAATGTATATTATAAACAGGTTCCAGAACAATGCCATATTTAAAAGATTATGTCCTCTTCACTTCACACTAAGTAGTTATTTTGAATGAACCTGTTGATCACTTTTTTATGTTGAAGTTTAAAAATATTCCTGACTCTTCCAGTTCCCTTCCCACTTCAAAAGAGATAAATGCCGTATTACATGTATTTTAAATGGAAACTCATTCCCATTCACTTCTTTTATAAAAGTACATTTAAAAGAAGTTTCCTTTCACTTCCAAAGTAAAATTGCTTCAGAAGCAATACACTGCATTTCAAATTTGCTAATTTGACAGGAATTTCTGCTAATTAACAGGAATAGTTTTAAGTATATTCACAGAGTTTTGGACAAAATCATGCTAGAAAGAATTCCATGTTTATTGGCAATGCAAAGTAAAATCAACGTGAAGAATAGTGGTAGAAGCATCTTGGGATTCACATTTAAAGAGATACAGTAATGTGTACTTACTAATTTTGCAATTAAGGTTTGTTTGTTTGTTAGGAAGATAACAAGTAATGTAATTTGTTCAACAAACAATAGTTAAAACAAACCTAACCAATCCAAGATGAAATTAGATGCTCATAGTACTGTTGCTAACTGTGCTCCCCATGACTGGTTCTAGTGAACTTCCAATAACAGTGAAAAACTAAAAAAATAAGAGCCAATCAAAGATTTAGCCCAAAGTAAAATTATGACAAATCAGCTAACTCAAAAACTTAGTATGGTATTTAGCCTTTTTTGAAAGTTGATTTCCAGTGATAGGAAAAAATGTAGAATTTAAAAATCTACCAAGAATCCTTGGCTATCTCTTCAGGAAGCAAAGTATGTGGTCTGGAGAGACCCAGGCAGCATCTCCCAAGAAGGGTCTTAATGGGTAAATTTTTTTCCTGTCTGGCTCTAGCCATGGTGCTGGATCATCTAGGCAGCCCTGATTCATTTGGGATCCACTTGTATCTTGGCTACTTTTGCAACTATTTCTTCTCCTGCCCCTCATACTCAATAAATGAAGTGACTGACCTGGGGTCAGCAAGGCAAAGCAAGTGGGTAGGCTTAGTTTTGCTCAGCCCAGTTGTAGTTTTTTTGTTTTTTAATGGAATAGCCCATTTTGGGAGATTTACCCTTCTCCCGCCTCTGAAAATTAGACATAAGGGTCAGTCTTAACAGAAATATTTAACAGAATAACAGAGTTGGAAGGGACCTTGGAGGTCTTCTAGTCCAACCCCTCACCCAAGCAGGAAATCAAATGGTTGTCTAATCTCTTCTTAAAAGCCTCCAGTGTTCGGGCACCACAACTTCTAGGGGCAGGTTGTTCCACTGGTTAATTGTTCTGTCAGGAAATTTCTCCTTAGTCCTAGGTTGATTATCTGCTTGATTTAATTTCCATTCGTTGCTTCTCGTCTTCAAATGAATGCTTTTGTCTGGATTTGAACGTAATTAACAATGTTACTTCACGTAACTGATATTAACAGGATAGGCCACTGCACCCATGAATCAGTTTTGAATTTGCTCTTTAAATGTGACTTATGAAAACATCCATTTACTTCACTTATGGACTCTTCTGTTCATTAGCATTATTTTTTTGCTCTGGATCCCTTATTGTTCATGTGATGAACAATAAAGGGTTATACCGAACACAGGAACATATATGATTTAAATTATGAGGTAAAGATTGTTATCTAGCCCTGGGTTAAACCCTCAAGTTTGGAAACTGCTTTAAATAAATGTCAGCTCTGAATTTGTTACATTTAACCAATGAATTGGTGACATCTGATCATGAAAAAGTTATTATTTCTATTATTACACTTTTAGGTGTGTTTTTGTGACAACTCAGTGAACATAAGTAATATTCCTGCCTCCTATTTACCCTCAATTTAGATGAGCAACGATTGTGCAGTATTTAAGAACCCACTTACCTGAAATACAAACATGTGTCTTCCTGCAGGAACAGGGCCTACTAAAACTGAATCTAAAACTTGATCGTATTCCTCGCTTTCTGCTGAGCCCACATAAATGATTTTCCATTCCAAATCTACATTAGAGAAAAAAGACTTTTAAATAAAACATTCGAAATTTTGATTTTATTAAAAGCCACCCCCCCAGTAACAAAACCCCTTCCAAACTACCACTTCTTTGAACTCTAAACTTGAAAACAAGAAGAAGTCGTCATCGTAGCTTTAGTTTCAATCAAATCAAGCCACAACCACCAAACGCTGAAGTCAGTGGCGCTTGCTGAAAAGGTGGCTAGGGTGGACTAATTGAAGTTTGATTTCAGAGTCAAACTACAGCCCAATTCTCCAATAAAATCCTGTCCACTGGGAAAGAGGGGAGTCAAGCGGCTCTTAAATCCCAGTGTGTAAGGCTTGAGCTGACAAGGCGCCCGGTGATCTTGTGTCGCTACAGAGGATGGAATCGCTGGCTACTCCCGACCCGCAAGGTCCGACAGATAAGCCCGGCGCTCTTCTTCCCCCAAGGAGAAGCGTAGGAGTAGTTACGGAAGCCAAGTGGCGCCACGGTTACTCCCGCAAGCACTTCCACGCTTTGCCATTGCGAGTCCCTCCAAGGAAAGCAAAGCGCGCTCCAGGTGGCCAAGGGGCATCGCAGCCCACCCCAAACTAGGCCCCGGCTGGCAGGAGAGCCGCGTCCTGCCTCGCCCTTCCCGGCTCGGGGCAGGCGAGCGCGGCGCGCTTTAAGCCCTCCTCCCGCGTACGCGCCAGATGAGCTGCTCGGCACGACGGCGGCGGCGGCAACATGGCTGCTCCCAGCACCCGAGCAACTTCCCAGCAACTTGCAAGGCGGCTTCCTCTGCTCGCAGCCCCGAAGCCGCGCGGCGGGGCGGAATAAACCCGGCACCGCCGCGCTCGCTCCTTCCAGGCAGCCCCGGCAGAGAGAGAGAGAGACGGACGGGGGGAGAGGCGCTCCCGACGCCGAGGCCTTTTTGCAAAGTTTAAGCCT
>JANHFO010009385.1:24659-37971 GCA_032468095.1 Pareas carinatus | reverse complement strand
AAAAGTACTTTAAATCAATGACAAAATGGCAACTATTCAAACCATGTTAGCAAAAACAATGTCTTCTGCACGGCGCACAGATAATTTGCCATATTCTCAATCTTAAATTTGCCTTCAAAAGTGTTCATTATCATCTACACAAATTTGGGTCTACATTTCAATTTCAAAATACACTTAAGACTATTCATTTTGGGGGGAGGGGGGATGGACCCTAACAATATGGTAGAAACGCTAAGACTGAATAATACAAACAGGCAAAATGTTTATTATTTATGCCATAATGACTGTCGAAAGAGATACGATTTCAGAACAACTTTTTACCCCAAACTTTCCTGCTTGAGTCAAGAAAAGTCCTGTGTGGGTCTGTTACATAACTGGAGGGCTGGCATAGGATTTCCCCTTGGGGCAAGGGAATAACAGAATAACAGAGTTGGAAGGGGCCTTGTAGGTCATCTAGTCCAGTAGTCGTCAACCTGTGGGTCCCAGCACACTGGTGGGCCGCTGAAGAATCTGGGTGGGCCGCACTGGCTTGGGTTAATAATTAATATTTGCAGACCTTTCAGCGCGCTCACCCGGCCTTCCGTCCCGGAATGCGCCTGGCAGGTTTCCCAGAGCAGTCAGGACAGGGACTCCGGCGCAGACTATTGAGACATAGGGCGCTCTGCTGGGTGCGTTCCGGGATGGAAGGCTGGGTGGGTGTGCTGCAACGTTTGCAAATATTATTAACCCAAACCCTTGCGGCTCACCCAGATTTTGGGGGAAGGGCAGAGAGCAGCACCTTCCCACCTCAGCCACAGAGAACTAGGAAGAGGAGGATTGCCTGGTTGGCAAGCGGGTGCTTCCGGGCGCGGCCACTCAGCCGAAGAAGCGGCAGCGGCTGAAGCCTCACCTGCGATCCTCTCGCCCCGGCTGGCTTGGAAGCCTTGCAGCCAGGCTCCATGGTCCCACCCAAGCGCCGCCTGTCCGCTGCCGGCTTCCTCCTCCCGGGATGGGAAGGTGTTGCTCTCCCCCCCACACACAAGGTTTTCCAAGTTTCTCTCTGTGTCTGTTTCTCTGTGTGTGTCTGTCTCTTTCATTCTCTCTTTGCGTCTATTTCTCTCATTCTGTATGTGTGTGTGCATGTATGTATCTAACCCTAACCCCACCCCCCAGTCGCAGCCGCTAGCACATGGAGCGACTCGGTCAGCTTTCTTCCTCCCCCTTCTCAAGTCAGAGCTGCCATCATGTGGAGCTACTTGATCAGCTTTGTCCTCCCTCCCCAAGCCAGAGTCAGCAAGATAAAGTTGCATGCTGTTGGTGAGAGAGGAGTCTGGGCGGCGGCAGTGGGGAGTGCCAGAGCGGTGTGTGTGTGTGTGTGTGTGTATGTGAGTGTGTGTGTGTGTTTCTGTCTTTCTCTGTGTGTATGTGCATCTATCTCTCCTTCTGTCTCTCTGTCTCTCTCTCTCTCTCTCTGTGTGTGTGTGTGTGTGTGTGTGACTGTCTCTCATTCTCTCTCTACCCTTCCCTCTCTCTCTCTCTCAGGAACAAATATCACACTAAAATGTGTAATACTTAAATTAGCTTCAATTACTTTGTAATAATAAAACTAGCTTTAATAATTTTACTACAATTGAACAACTTTTAAAGATTTTGTTATGATTAAATAAGCATATATGACTTTGTTATAACTAAATTTCAGCACTCTAAATTTCAAAGGAATTGAAATATGATTTTAGAAATATGTTCCTTTACAACGTTAAGTCTAAACAGGATGAAATTTTCAGTGAAGGTAGATTATTATGAAACAGAATTTCTGACCTTTTGCTTATCGGCTTTATTTGAGAAAGCAAGCAAAAATAGCACTTGTGGTATAAAATAAACATAAAAAACTTCGAACAAATAAACTTCAAAAAGGAAGCAATGCTGTTGAAGGAATAAATGTGTTATTTTCCAACTGCAGTGATTTTCAGAGATTGAAGGTACATTAAAATATCAGAGATTAAGGGCAACTAACATCAGAGGGGGCAACTAAATTTCATTTCTGATGTGTGCCGTAGTGCCCACAGTACGATGACAACAAAAATTATCTTATCTTATCATCTAATGGAATCATCGAAAAAAGGAATAATTACAGAAGAGGGTTTTCATTATTTTGTACTTGGATTCTCCCTTTAAAGTGATACGTGCCTATAAATCAACCCTTTAAGATGTGTGGACTTCAACTCTAGAGAAAAGCAATAGAAATATTGAATAAATATGTTTGTGGCATTAAACTCAAACTTTGAATGATGTATTTGTAATTGTGTTTTCATTTATCAGAATCAACCACACCTGAATGTCAATCACTGCAATATTGGAAAAACGATACTATTCTGAGCGCAATAAGGACAACACTCCGTGTTAATGTTGTATATGTTTATTTATAAATGTTTATTCCTGTAGAGTATTCAGTGTTCACAATTAAGAGAAAGTGCCCCAAAATCAACAGAAAGAAAAATCATTGCTGGAACCCTTTGAAGAAATTTGCAGCTCCCCACTTGATCCTTAATTAGCAAGAAATTATGGAAGCTGGAAAGAGAAGGTGTGGGAAGGGACTCTGAATTTTCTTCTCACAAATGTAGTTGGTGGCTCTAGGGAAAAAAATGTGTGAAAGTGAAATATTTGACCAAAAAAGAATGTGCAAATTGACTTTTAACCATCCATTATAGCAGGCAGCTAATATTTTGGCTTCAACTTCCCCTTACCCTCAATGACAATGACACCAAATAATCTACATATCAGAAAGCAAATTATTGCAAATCCTGGGAGAAATCTGTGCAATGCAAAGAGCAAAGAGTGCCTTTCATACTCACTAGCATACATTTTCGTAGGGGATGCTTTGATTCAAATTTCCTGAGGGGAAAAATAAACAGAAAAGCAATTCAACACATGCTAAATCATTAGAATGTTCACTCTATTGTGGACATTGTTAGAAAAAGGGAAAAATCTGCTCTGATATCACAACTTTGCTCCCTGCTTTTTTCCTTGAAGAATTGTGAGAAAGAAAGAGATGTGCCATATTTGGAAAGGCTTCAACCAGAGGTTCAGCATCAAAGCATCTTTTCAATATTAGCTATAGAGATTCTAACATTGCTCTACAAAATATCCCAATCCTTTAGAGTGAATCATATGAGAGTCTAGAAATATATTCCACAAAGCTTGCTGTTGACACATATTAATTCTTTGATTTATAACTTGACCAGTCTCTGAGAAACCCACCCCCGACCAAATTGAAAAAAAACACTGGGGCAAGATTGCCCCAAATGACTACTACTACTACGACGACGACGACGACGATGATGATGATGGTTCATAGCACAGTCTGCCAGATTTTCAGACTGGATTTGCCATTTTTGTCTACCTATCAGGTCCTTACCAAGGACCTGGGATAGGCAGATGTGGATGTTGGTGGTGTTACAGATACCGTCGCAGAATGGAAGCTGTTCCCAGCAAAGCTGCCTTTTGCAACTGACTGATGGCGAATTTGTCAATGCCGATAATATTCAAGTGATGCTCCAGTTGTTTTGGGATTGCACCTAAGGTGCCCATGACTACTGAGACTACCCTTGCTCGCTTTTGCAGAGTCATTCTATTTCTATTTGTAAGTTGTCGTTGTTGCTATTAATAATAATAATATCCTATCTGGATAAGACACTAGAGGCTGTAATTCATTTTAGAGAGCTTCTTCTAAAAATGAAAGTGCATGTTTCTTCTCTCCCTTCCATCTTCCCTTCCTCTCTTTTGAAAACACTGAAAAGACAACTGAATTTAATCCAATGATTGTTACCAAGAAACAAAGTAAAAGTAGTACTGACTTTTTTCTCAAACGGCAAATAACCTCATGTCTTATTACTTTTGCAAATCTTTTTATTTTCAAGTGAGATTTCTTATACCCACGCTTTTGTTTTTCAATGATATTCTCTTACCAATAATCATATGGCTTTTGACCATTTGTGTTAGTGCAAATAAAACAAAAAACTCTCTGTAGAGCAGAGAAAGTTTAAGGAATTTTTATGTACAGTTGTACATAAAAAAGAGATACAACATGAGAGGAACTTGCTACAATTGAGACTTATGTTTTATGAGGGCAAATCACTTCATTTAAAGGTGACTAAATTAAACATTTGCACATTTCTGTAATAAACAATAATAATTTTATGTCAATAAAATTGGTAATTTGGTTATATGTACCATTAATTTAGAATTTCATTAATTTATCTTTCTATTTAATATATATAGATCAAAGAATCTTACCACTGTCCTGCCTTAAAAGTAAATTCTTTATCTGTCACTGCCAAACGGAGTCTTTTAACTGTTTCAGATTCATTGCTGATGCCACACACTTTTGCTTTAGAAATAATCTAAAAAGACAAAAAACATAATCATAACTACTACCACTATTTCAGGAAATAAACTCAAATTTCAGAACAACAACAAAATAATTGTTTCTGGATTCTTCCAAAAATGAAAAAAGTGTGAATGGGAGTAACTATGATTTCCACTGGCATCTTATACTGCTACTATTATTAGATACAACTATTTCACATTTATATAAATTTTAAGTTCTAATCTCATTGCAATAATGAAGCTGAAACTTTAACAAGACTAAGAATTCAAAAACAAGCAAAGACTAGATTTGTTCATTCATTCAATTTCCCATATAACTCTGGGCAACTTACAAAAAATTAAAACCAAACTCTCCTCACCTTTGGCTTTAGCATTTTTAGTCCAGAAATGTATCCATAAATTTCAATATCTCTACATTACTACATTCCTTTACAGCAAAAATTAGACATCTGTGACTTATATAAAGCTGCACTTCCATTTTTTTGTGCTTTTAACAGACATACAATATGAACATTTAGCCTCAAATGAGATTAATGCACCACTTTAATTAACCCTAAAAGACTAAAAAAAGGTTGAAAATTCTAGTCCCAAGTCTTCTAGTCTCATTGCTGGCATGCCTTTTGCAGTTCTCAGATTAAAAACGCAAAGTTTAAAGTGCAGCTCTTGTTAGAAAAAGTTGCTTCTTTTCTTTACTCTCAGGCAGGAAAACAGTAAAATCATGACTGAATAGAAAATATAATTCTAAATAACCACTGCAAAGTATAAAGCACAATAAAATCCTATTTTATGTTTTATTAGACATTTAATATATTGTTTCCTCTTGGACCATTCCCCATCTCCTTCCCCCTCTCATTTTTTCTGACAGCAGTGTTACAAAGCAGATTGCATGACTTGAGACCAGCTACAAACTTCATGCCTGGGTGGAACTTGAACACAAATCGTGTGGAACATAGTCAACAATAGCTTTCATATATTATAATTTCTAATTGGTCCAATGAAAACATTTTGCTTTCTTGCTTTCTGCTGTTTCCTGTGACTTTCATAGTATGGCAATCAACTCACAGAAAATAATTTGGAATTGTTTGCTAAACTACAGGAACATATTAATAGGCCTAAACCTCAAATTCTTAAGATGATTCATGCAAATTCAAAAGTATAGAAACTTTTAAAATGATTAACTATGTCAAACTACAATTATGAGTATTTTATTTCCCAGCCAGAAGAACTGATGTCCAACAAATGAAATTTAGCCTGCTATGTCTTAATTTAAAACATATGGCAGGAAATGAATTTCTGAATAAAAATAGTTGAGCATTTATACTGTCTTGCAAAACAACAGGATTCTTGCCAAGTAAATGCTATCATACTTTATTATTTTAATACTTATTTTTTTAAGAAAGTTATATTTTTAATTAGACTTGCTCTAATGATGCTCGTATAATATTCTCCTTAACACAGAAACCCCAGAGTAAGAATAAGTCTAACATTAATATGTCATTTTAACTTATAACTCACTTTCAAACGGAATCTTGCACACAATATTGTTACAAAAAAGTGATGCCCTTTTGGTTTTGTAAATAATCCCAAAAATGTTTATTTGTTTGATTTATATGGCTGCCTATCTTACCAAAGTGACTCTGAATGTCAGAAAATACTTTTCTCCCCAGTTTCCAAGAATTGAAAATGTACAGCCCAATGCAGCTCAGTCGTTTCCATTAATTTATTCTGCCAGTGGGAGCAGCTAAACAAATGTGAAATGTGTTTTTTTACTGTTATGTACGAAGTGAAAACTATGCTGAAGTACTCTCCTGACAACCCAGATTCATATTCTGTAACAAAAACCATCAAGAGTTGTCACTCTAGATATAACCCTTAGTGAACCACAGCTATTCAAGTGTATTACATCACTCTCATTGACAGGAGAAGCCAAGTAGAACAAACAATCAGAATACCAGAACACTGTTCATTCATAAGTTGTACTATAAAGGTTAAAAGCAGGACCACAATAATAAGAAATGCTATTCTTCAAATTTTGCTGCACAATAGGGCAAGATCTCATATTGAAAGAAAAAATATGCATACAGGGCACTTGTAAGTCAGAATACTCACTCGTACCCTCAATTAGTATGCTCTAAATTTAAGACCTTTAAACTCTTATGTGGCATTGAGCCAAGTTATTTGCAGGATCACTTTTCCCTAAGGGTTTCTACAAAATGAGTATGCTCCAATTTCGCTGAGTGAAGAGTGCCACCAGTGAAGCAATGTCACTAGCTAAGTCCTAGAAAATGTACCTTCTGTCATGGCTCTTGTCCTATAGAAGAGCTTCAACACACACCCTCTCCAAAGATACTTTGCTAGTACTTCAGAAGGAACCAAGTTGTTAGCTCTGGAGCCCTAGCATGGATGTATGGTAAGGATGTCCTTTGAGATTTTCAACAAGAGGGCCTCAAGTTGTGATTTATCATTGGCAATGCTTTACTGTAAACTTTATGTTTTCCATTCAGATTGTTGATAGATGGTAGCAAAATAAATTTGATAAATAAATAAAAAGTGAAACAATCAGTACTGTTACATCCTCTATCATTTGGAAATAACAATATTTCCAGTTCCTTCTTTATTTTAGCTACATTTTTTATTTCAATCACACTTATTTTAAGCAAACTCTAGAAGGCTCATAACAACCTATAAAACACGGTTAAAAATATATTCTTCCCCAAGTGCCAAAATCAACACCCTTAAACCTCACCCACCCTCCTATTCCAATGCTTGGGGGAAGAGACAGGTCTACACAGACCTTCGAAAGACTAAAAGTGTAGGGACACCTCTAATCTCCAGTGGGAGACTGTCCAGAGGACTGGGATGGTCATGAAGAAAATACAATCTAAGGTCCCATTACTTAAAAACATTTAATGGAGAGGATCTGGAGTGTACCCACCCCGCCTAATCTAGTAGGATATACAAATATCAGAGAGAAATGTGATCTCACAGTAACCTGGCCTTGTGCTATGTGGGCTTTAAAGGCAATTAGTAACACCCAGAAAGCAACTGGAAGCCAGTGCAGCCAGTGGTGCTGCTTGTGTAAATTGTAGAATCCCCAAAGGAGGTAAATAAGACATGGATGACGGTGGAGCAAGTTGCAAAGGACTATTTGTAGGTGTTCAGTCTCTAAGTCGTGTCCGACTCTTTGTGACCACATGGACCATAGTCCACCAGGCCTCTCTGTCCCTCACAGCCTCCCGCAGTGTGTCCGAATTCATGCCTGTCGCATTAGTGACACCATCCAGTTATCTATTCTCTGGTGTTCCCTTCTCCTTTGTACTCCCATCTTTCCCAAAGGACTATAGATGGAAACAAATGATTATAGAGAAGGGTCAAATTATTATCAAATTTATCCAATACCTTCACCACGTTTCATGCTCAAATACTACAACACCAACCTCATGCCGAAAGTCATTTGCTGTTCTCGCCAGATGATCTGAGTTTGATTTCATTTTGCTATAAATAAGGCAAACTGAGATGTAAGATTGCTCAATATAATTTTACAGCTTGAACTAGTAACTGAGCATTCTTTTAACTTTAGACTCATTAATTTCTAACCATGATATCATAAGAATAGTGTCCCTTAAACTGACAAAAATCTATGTATGTATGTATGTATGTATTTATTTATTTATTTATTTATTTATTTATTTCAAATTTATATGCCGTCCCTCTCCATAGACTCAGGGCAGCTTACAATAAACAATATAAAAAATTTACATAGCTAGCAACAAATAAATAAATTAAATTATAAGAAGAATAGATAAAAATAAACAGAAAAAATAACAATCATACACCATGCATGCTTAGAAACTGATCTTCAGGGAACTCTTTCAAGTGTAAATTTAATTTGAAAAAAAAACTGGTACTAATATTTCAGAATTGTGTTTTACTTAAACCAAAAATATCTTGCTTATTTTCAACATAAAATTGTGATCACATTGTACCATCTTTTACTACTTCTATAATTCAATAACTATTTTGCAAAGCTTATTTCTGTCTCATAAATATAGCTTTGAGGTGACATCACCAATGAAATAAGCATATTTAATCTCCAGAGCAGTTGATATATTTAATAGACATTCTCTTTTGCCCGTGACAGGATGAGTTTCACAAAGGTATGCAACAGGTTCCAAATTTAGGTGATAGGTGAAATCTCATCAGTTTTCTAACTTTACTGGGAATGCTCCCTCCCTGTGGGCTGTTTTGAGGTCAGAACACATCAGACAAAATCAAAACTGCTCATTTTGAAATTGGATTAAAACATTCCAGTTAAGCAGATAGAGCACTTCCTTAGTATTTCATGCAGTTCCTTTATGAAAAGTGCTAAAGAAGGTCAAAGGGCAACTGAAATTACTCTGTAGAAATGTGTCCGCACATTCAGTAGCATGAATTTCCTTCATGCTGTATGTGTTGTGTCCTTCCCTAGATGTGTTCAGACTGTAATGAAGTAAAGTCAGGACACATCTCTTTGAGTATAATATTTGTATCTACATTGTATATATTCCAGTCCAGACTCATATCTCTACCATTATGAATATCATCTGCATATATAGTCAGTCCTTGACTTTCAACAGTTTATTTAGTGACTGTTGAGATTTACAATGGCACTGAAAAAAGTTACTTACGACCATTTTTCACTCTTGTGACCTGTGTAGCAGCCCCATAATCATGTCATCAAAATTCAGATGCTTGGCAGTTGGTTCATACTTATGACCATGGCTGTATCCCAAGGTCATGTGATCGCCTTTTGTGACCTTCTGACAAGCAAAGTCAATAAGGGTGGCCTGATTCACTTAACAACTGTGTTACTAACAACAACTGCAGTGAATCACTTAACTGTGGCAAGGAAGGTTGTAAAATGGGGTAAAACTCACTTAACAATAGAAATTTTAGACTCAATTCTGGTTGTAAGTCGAGGACAACCTGTACTAAAATGTTGATCTAATTGTCAAAACTGTGAGCCAAATCTAAACTAGAAAAGGTTGCTTGAAGGAGAAATGCATACATTCGTATAGGGAGCTTATTGGATATTTAATAAGGAGGTTGCATATTGACTTTTACCGGTTTATATAAACCAAAGCATTTATTTTTCAAAATATCCAGTACATGTTTTCTGTACACTGCCCTGAGTCCTTCGGGGGAAGGGCGGTAACTTACATTGTATGTTCAAAATTTAATAATTGGAGTGCAAATATAATAGAACTTGAAATGCCTATCTAGTATTTCTGATTGGGAATGTACAGTATATGGCTAGTGGGAACTACAGTATGGGATTAGTAACAGAGTAAGGCTCAAATACTTTTCTGCAAATGTGAATTAAAAAGAATTCTAACAAGTGTAATGTAAAGACAAAATGGTCTTTATAGTGAACCTTTTGTTACAAAGTCACTTAAACAATGGGGTGTGCAGTATTAAAGATTGATGTCACTTGTCTTCTTTAGGATACAGGATTATGATGGTGAAGAATTAATTTGAATGTTGATTGGGTGACCAGCTGTAGATTCTCTGTTTTATTCTGATGGTCAGATTTATTTAATGTTTAATCAAGACTACATAAGACAATGAACTCGAATACTTGTCCTTTTCTTTGTAGACAGGGGTTGATCTGACTAAGGATAATATGGCTCTGCAAAGAGTGAGGGAGGCTTCCGAAAAAGCAAAATGTGAACTTTCTTCTTCAGTCCAGGTGAGGAACTGAAAATGAGCTATATCTGGTGAACTCTCATCAGGTAGCCTTTTATGCTGTGGCGCCCTCATTGCGTTCACTGCCTTGAGTTATTTATGAAACTATAAAGGCGGGATAAAATCAAATAGCTGCACCGCAGAATTATTTTTCAAATAAGTATTGCTCTAATTCTTGCTTATTTCTAATTATTGTTAATCTTGTGTTGTAGACTGACATTAACTTGCCATACCTTACAATGGATGCTTCGGGACCAAAACATTTGAATATAAAGCTGTCTCGCTCTCAGTTTGAGGGGATTGTGGCAGATCTGATTAAAAGGACAATAGCACCTTGTCAGAAAGCCATGCAAGATGCTGAAGTTAGCAAGAGTGACATTGGAGAAGTTATCTTGGTTGGCGGCATGACTAGAATGCCAAAGGTACAAACATTCCCCTTTGACTTGATGTGCTTGAAGATCCTGTCATTGCACTCTGGCCAAGTGCCCTTTGGACTATGCTTTGCTTGCTTTAAAAAAAACAGCAAAAAAAAAGATGTGCTAATCAGTAGAGATGGCTGTGTAGAACTAATCTTAACCCTTTATATGGTTTTTTTTGCAGAATTGCAATTACCCTTGTTAAATTTGAAACCTGAGGTAGCTTTGATAATGAGTCTATAGGTAGTCCTCAAGATATGACAGGTATGTTAGTGAACGTTCTGCCCCAAATTGCATAAAATCCAGTTTCAGCGTTATGACAGCTGCAGCACCCTTGTAGTCAATTGTCATTATGAATGACCACAGGAATGCTGCAGCAGCTCTGTGCCACTCTCGCCCCACTATGACCCCACAGCACTTGAGCCTGCTCCCTACATACCCATCACTCTTCACATCCTGTGAAGCTTTCCAGACCTCATGTTGAGTAAGGAGGGCAGGTCATATCTCTGTGGGCTGTGCAGGGCAGCTGCCATTTTGTCCCACCTCTTCAGCACTGGGACAAAAATGACAGCCATCAGACAAGTTGCTTCATTTTGCTACCCTAACAGGGTCTGCTAAATACGGCAGAAAGGTTCTGCAGGACTGTGCAGACCTCATTAAGGCAGCAAAACGAAGCAGCTTATCCCCCAGACTGCGTGACAGCGACCCAAATGCAGCAGCCATTTTGTGAGTACGACAAAATGGCTGTTTCCAGAACTATGCCATGCGGCCACACAAGCAATCCATTCCAGTGCTCTGGAAGGCCTCGTAGCTCTTTTAAAAGGTACGTGAGAAGGGGAGTCTTTGGCCTGGTGGTCTGAGAATCGGTTTTAAGGCCTGGGGGGAACCAGTCAGAGTGGGAAAAGGCCTGGGGAAATTTTTCCCAGTATATCACCACTCAATTTAGTGTGTAAATTCTGGAAGATATTTAAAGCATTGAAAAGGATTTTCAGCTTGAAGGCTTGGGATATTTCTTGGGTTTGTGAGAAGGAACAGTAACTTCACTAAAGGAATGTAAAGTCTCCTTGCAGTGTCTTACATATAGTCATTTCTTAACTTTTTTTGATATTGAATAATTCACACACTGGACTAGTATTTTGGGTATGGCTTATTGCCAAGTCAAAAAGTGAACGTTCCGCATCTATCCTGTTTCAGGGCAAATGGAACACCCCTGTAGGATATTAGAATGGTCTTGCATTCTTTTATATCTGAGTTTTCAAATTCCCTGCTCCTTTCAAGCATTTAATCCACCTGCCACATTCTGTGTTGCGTGACCATTGTCTGCTGTATTGCTGATAAATATGAATGTATCCATACAGGTACAGCAAACTGTACAAGATATGTTTGGACGTTCTCCAAGTAAAGCAGTAAATCCTGATGAAGCTGTTGCCATTGGTGCTGCCATCCAAGGAGGAGTGTTGGCTGGAGATGTCACTGATGTGCTGTTGTTGGATGTCACCCCTCTTTCCCTGGGAATTGAGACTCTAGGTGGAGTTTTCACTAAGCTTATTAATAGGAATACAACTATCCCAACCAAGAAGAGCCAGGTGAGAAGATGTGTTTTTAAAAGCTTCTTAATATTTGAAACTCATCTAAACGTTGTCATTGCTGTCCCATTCTCTCTTCCACTAACCATTCTTCCATTATAAATAGTCCTAAACTTACAACCATAATTTTGAGTCCAGAATTTTGGTCGTAAGTTGAGGTCGTAGATTGAGTCACCACATTTCCAAAACAGTCATTACGTTACTGTGGTCATTAAGTGTAGATAAGCAAACCATATGGTTGTAAATCCAAATCTAGTTATCCAATGGATGTTTTTTGCCACAAAATGCTAAATAAGTTGCAAAATGTGATGATGTAACTGCGGGACGCTGCAGCCACTCGTCAATCTCCTGAAATGCAATTGTGCCTGTGAGGATGGTCCAGGCAGTTGTAACTTCATTTTTTTTCCTGGCATTTCCTATGCTTTCTACCCTGTTTCCCCGAAAATAAGACAGTGTCGTATATTAATTTTTGATCCCAAAGATGCGCTAGGTCTTATTTTCAGGGGATGTCTTATTTTTCCATGAAAAATAGAGTGCACACAATGTGCCTGACTCCTGCCCCCCTGTCTAATTGTGAGTCAGCCAGACTCCGTCAGGGCAGAGCAAGCAGCAGGTGGCAACCTCTCCTGGTGGTAGCACGGGCTCTCTGATTAAAAGAGACCTCGTACTTCCTGTCTGCTCCGGCTGCGCTGCGGCCAACAGTGAGCTGCGCGGCAGCACCCGCCTCTGCGGTCCAGAGTCCAGAGTTACAGTAGCTTCGGGAGGGCCTTATTATCGGGGAGGCCTTATGTTCAGGGGAGGCCTTATTATTGGGGAGGTCCTGTTTTGGGGGGATACTTTATATTTCAGCGAGAGGCAAAACTGTAAGTAGGTCTTATTTTTGGGGAAACAGTAATAGCGCATAGAACAAGTACTGAGGTTCCATTCTGCTACTTGCAGGAACTTACTGTATCACATTACTTAGTTATACAATTGTGTTAGATAGCATTGATGGCATGAAATATGTTCTGCTTCCACAGGTATTTTCTACAGCTGCTGATGGGCAGACTCAAGTAGAGATCAAAGTTCATCAGGGTGAACGTGAAATGGCTGGTGACAATAAACTACTTGGCCAGTTTACTTTGGTATGTTGGAATTCTGCTGAATGTATTTTTTCATCTAAAATAATAGTCACGAATGAAAGGAAAGTGATTTTTACTTTTCCTATTAAAACACCAAGCT